>JAHZNC010006601.1:0-18728 GCA_027744095.1 Zhuqinia jingwanae | reverse complement strand
CGACGAAGTATCTTCATCTTCATCTTTTATCTCCGACCCCCGTAGATAACAAACTCTGAATATTGGAAGCTTGACTATCAAAACATTCGAATCCTGTTAGCGATGACAATAAATTTAAAAGGAAAAATTATAGTTTTTTGTTAGCTGCCTGTGGGTTTCTAAAATTGGAAATCAATCTTAATATTCCACGTGTCACAAAACGATCTACATCATCTTAACTGGCATCATTCGTGATGATAACATAGCATTAGAACGGAGTTCTGAAAATACAGAGTTCACATTTACAATAATTAAATCCAAAGTTCTGAACTCCTAATTTAATTATTGTCGAGAGTTGACAACTTTTCATACGTATATATGCATAAAATTTAGTGAAAGGTTTGTGCATACTGTACATAGACAATATAACTGGATATTCATAATTCATATTGCCATAATTGAAGCAAGTAGTTGTTGTTTTGTTTTTCATATTTTATGCAGGCGTGAATCGCGGACGAAGGCTTAAGACGAGTGGAGTCTGGCAGTACTTTACGGATGCAGATGAATCTGGATCATTGGCTAAATGTAGTTTATGCTCGGCTATCATTAAGAGAAGTGACCAGTCAACTAGCCCGATGCGAAATCATCTCAAATCTAGGCATAAAATTTATATTGAAAGTAGGGTTGTTCGGGGCAGATGAATATCTGTTGATTACAAGTACCGTGCTCACATTCACTTTTGAATGTCTGCTCTTTCAAGTGGTATTATATTTTGAAATTTAAACTTTGCTGTGAGAGAAATTCATACGTGCAACACAGGAATGGTCAACAATAGCAAATAAAAGTAATGCGAAATTCAACAATTTTGGTTTAGAATGAAAAATGATTATAAATTTCAAAGATTTCATTTGCGCAACTCGTTTTATGTATTTATGTCCCCACAAATAATAATAATTAAAAATGGTTACGGTCTAATATATAATGCAAAAGTATTTTAGCATTTTACTTGAAGTACGCAAGAATTGAAATTGCATGGCAAAATTTCAAAGCTGTTCAAGATAATGGCCATGTTTCAAAATACAAGTGTACATTGTGCAATCGTTACTGGTGCAAGAATTGTTCCACCGATAACTTGGTCAGGAACCTTGGACAGTTATCACCCCCATGTTTTCAATCAAGACTAATAGAATTTGGTTGGCTTGTGAATAATAATAGACTAGTAGAATTTGGGGATTCGAAAATCCATGTTACATAAATCAAGAACGAAAAATATCAAAGTAAATAAATACATAATATGTATATACTATTTAAAAGTATTTGTATTCCTTAGAAAGTCTTGAAATAAAAAATGGACACTAACTAGTAGTTTTTATCATACGAACTACACATGACTATACATATGTTATATAATTGGTGTACATACGAAAGGTCCACAGTTAAGTAGCAAAAACAATTTAAAACCTTGCATTCCAGTTGCTGGAGAAAGTCATGCATTATGAAATTAAATCCTTGAGTAAAATATCATATTTTCTGGTTTATTGTAGGTATGAGAAAACGGGCATTTAGACGATTATCGTCCAGATCTAAAAGGAGCCTAGCTTGGAGGTTCTTTGATCCAATGGATAAACTCACTAAAACTAGTAGATGTAAATTGTGCTTTAACAATGTTAAAATGACAAGTGCTGGTGATCTCAGAAAACATTTAAGGGGGTCTCATAAGCAGGAATTTCAAAATATGGTAGAAGAGGAGTTAAAATCAACTGTTAATATACGGATTAAAGGAAACTATTAAAGTTGCACATAAATGTTACGCTCTCCGTTTTGTCTTTTATCCCATTTCTTTGGTTCAAAAAGTCAGTATTGTAATTAATAAAAATGCCAACATGTCATAGAAAATTGCTGTTGCAACTTGTTAGGACTCATTGGTTAAAGGATGTATTGGAATTGAATAAATTTGCAATTGTGATTTAAATATTCATCAATCAGTAATTATAGGTATTTCCTGATGTTCATGTGTGAATTTAATTTTCAGATGTTGAGAACAATAGTGCAAACAGCCTTGCAACCCTGATGAGGATTGTGAATTCAATTAAAGTTACATCTGTCGAAAGTTGTTCTCGTAGCCCTTCCGATTTTTGATCGTAAATAAGTAAATTGCGACAAGATAGGCGTTTAAAAGTGCATTTATTAAGACTGTTGAATGCACCTACAAACCGATGTTGTAGCTATTTTTACATACCCGTCGCCATTTAAAAACACAGTGAAAATTTTACATGTCCCATGTATGTTTCCATATTCGTGTTTTTCTCGAATGCAACTTCATTAAATTGTCAAATTGTTCATAGAATCCGGTGGTGTGAGTAAAGTGCACATTCGATTATTTTGTCAGTCATCATAGTCAATATCTTATAATATTGCATAGGTATTTACATTCCCATTTTTCAATTTCGCCTTGAATAATGATTTTCTCTGTATGTCCCTGGTTAAAAATGGGATTCCCTTGTGTAATGTGATACTAGGTGGTGGATCACGACGGGCATTAATTCATAACTACTTTAGCCAAAGTCAGTATCCGGCAGATGAATCCAAACCTAATCAGAAAATATACACATGTGAGTTGTGTTTTTCAACCATCAAAGATTGGGGCACCCAAACTTCCAATCGCAAAAGACATTTGCGACATCGACATCCAGATGCGCATGCAGCAGTTCTTCTTAGCATCAAGAATGCAAAATCTTCCTCCTTGTCTTAAATATAAAATTAGGTATATGAAGCAACAGCAGCTATATTAATTTACAGCATCTTCAAACTAAAAAAAAAGTTACTATATTCTTTTAAACGTACTGTTATAATAATGATAAGAAGAACACATTGTAAAGTATAAACACTTCATATTATGAACAATGTGGCATATTATTGTCTCTAACCGAATTTTCGTATTATATTGCAATCACATAGGTCGAGAACAAATTCCAAGGCGAAGGCGAAGGTCACGACCCTCAGTGTATAGCTTTTTCAATACGATCACAGAACCAAGTCAATGGAATCGTAAAGATGCATTATTTGCTTGCAAGTTGTGTTTAAAAAACATCAAGGGTTTTGGAAGAAACACAAGCAACTTGTTGCGACATCTGCGGCGGAATCATCCTGAAGCAAATCTGTAAAATGTAAAAATGTGTTGTGATTTTGAAGCGTTTGATAACAATAAAAACAATCATGTGATTATGCATTATAAGATTTTCCACATTAAAACATCTGAATTATTTAAGCTCCATCGCCTCGTTAATAGAGACATTTATGTACCAATGTATTTTTGAAAGTATGATGATAAGTTATGATGACATCATTAGTGTGATGTTGTTTCATTTATTTAACTAATGATATGTTCCTCCGACATTTTCCTCTAACATTCGTAGGTGGGAGAAAGAAAGGCCAACTCGTGTATAATTACTTTGAGGAAATTTTATCCGGAGGACGGAAAGAAAAGCCGAACAAGACGTTTTCATGTAAAATTTGTGCAAAGTCTATCATGTCTCAGAGAGGAAATACCTTTAATCTAAGAAGACACATACAACGTGCTCATCCTACGCTGCTTGTGTTTAGCTAAGGAATCGGTTTAGTTCAAATGAGTAGATTCCCAGTCCGAGCCTTGAAGATTAATTAATGCTGGAAAGAAACGAGTCATGCAACAACAGAGTTAATTCCGACATTATATGGGGCACTGTGGAGAATCAAGTAGTTTTGGTGAACATGCTTCATTTTGTTTTCTATGACTGTGTGTATGTTAAATAAGTAGCATTATAATACGTCTGAATTCCATCTAAAAAGTCAATAAATTGTGTTGCATTTATCACAGTCATTTCTAATTCGGAAAGCTTTCCAGTAATACGAGGAAAATATACATACCGCTGCCGTATGCATTGTCTTTATTGTTTCAAAAAATGTACATACATAGATGCACCATTTCATCATAATTTAAGTATGCCATGTCATACATAATTAATAATTAATATATATATACAGTTAATTACCTTTACATAATATGCAACTAAAAAATAAGAATAACTATATGGGTTTACGTCTTTATTGGTTTAATATCCTAGGTGGAAGGTTTTCTATACGTAGCTTTTTTGATTTAATATCAATAATCGAGCTTGATGGGAATCGTCAAAAAAGAACATATAAATGCAAACTATGTTATGTAGCATTAGTTGTGTCTGGCCCAAAAACAAGTAACCTTTATCGTCATTTACGGCGCCAACATCGAGAGGTCTCAATCCCAAAGTGAGTCTATCGGAATATATATGAGTAATAGAAACGAATGAAAATTAAAAATCAGTTAGTAAATTCTTTGGTTTTCATGTGTGAATGAAAAATAAATGGGATTTTTTTTAGAAACTATTGTGATTATTTTTACACACAGGCGTTAGTGCATTTACCTACAAACACAAGAAAGCAAGTGCAGTTCACAGATATTTCAAGGAGTTGGAACATGGGCAGTACTTATGCACATTATGCCAGCGTGCAGTAGTCTCCAGGTTGGGTACCGGACATTTGTGGAGCCATTTGCAAGCGAGACATTCAGAAGTTTCGCAATATCTGAATCGTTTCAAGAGACCAAGTAACAAGCCAGGGTATAAAGAATAATACCAAGTCAAATGTAGTAGGAAAATGGTTTAAAGTAAACTTTAGTGTGCTAAAGTGAGCAGTAATCAAATCTCCAAAATATGTATCTCATAAATATGAGATTTACTTTCGCGCATATTGTATGCACACGTACGTAAAAGATTTGAGCACTCACAGAAATTTATATATTTAAAGTTTAAATTGGTATTTAAAAAGTAATATGTGGAAAATTTATAATATGCAGTTTTGTATTCATACTTAATTAATGTGATATCAAATTTATGTTGGCTAAACTTAGGAATAAAGAAATGAATTTTTAAACGTCACAGGCAATTCCTGCAAACCATTTTGTTCAAAATTCATATATGCATCCTGTGACTCGATTATTGGCAGATACACTATACACTTCATCATCGTGCGAGGTTGCATTTTGATGTAGTGTAGACAATGCTCCAGGAAAGATCAAAGAAAAGGGTTTTAGTTTAATACAATATTTCTAGCAACATTCTCAATTATTTCAACCTCAACTTTTAAGGAATTCATGACGATATAGCTTGAGTGTGGCAAAATTAGTATGTAAACTGAGTTTCTAAGTTTGTGGCATTACTTGAATGTTAAATCGTAGGTAGGATGACATTGCCTTTGCCAAGACCGTACCAGTCCACCGGGAAATCAAATTCGTCACGGGCAGCGGCGCCAGTTTATGATTTCTACCAGCCAGTGAATGGAGCCTCCAGAGTATTCATTTGCAACTTTTGCTGTAAACAAATCTCTAGCAAAGCTGGAACGAGCAATTTATTAACCCACATGCGAAAACATCATCCCAAAGAATGCGAGCGTGGTCATCTTGCCGGGAACAGTACTAATGCTGTCGCCCCTGCGTCACCATCATTGTCATTTAATAACATAATGCATATTATGAAATTGGAATAAATGCAGCTCTCATAAAACTCATTTAAAAAAGTCATACTCCTATTTAGCTACAGTATTTGTATTGTTCATCCCATTTTGTGGAAAAAACCTTATATTGATAAACGATTTTAATTACCTATGAACATGTAGTTCATTTACTTGTTACTGAAAATATTACATAGTTTGTAATGCCATGTTTGCCTAAAAATGTATATTTTACAAGTCAAATTAAATCAAAGCTTGTAAATTTCTTAAACGAATAAAACTCAAAACAAAATAGTATTTATTTTTTCATACAATAATACTAATTTCCGCATGACATTTAAAAAAAGCATTAATTTAATTAACAAACGTTTGTTCCCGTGCGTAGCATATTGCAACTTACTATGTACCATGCACATTAAGGATTACTGTACACATACTCATGAGCGCCTATGCACCTTAACTACATCTTCATTTTTCACAAATTATGATGAAGGCACAACTGGTAGACAGACACAAGTGACACAATTGGTAGGCAGGCAGCTTGAAATTATATATGCGAGAAGATTTTAGCTTTTTATAGTAGGTACATAGAATGGCGCAGCCCTTCCTTTAGCTTTGCCTTAATATCGTGATCCTTAATTGATCCGTAGGTTCTCAACGACACTGCCGTTATGGAAAGCGGTCTAAAGTTTGGATGTTTTTTGATGAACTTGACGAGGACTCTTACTGTACAGAATGCCAATGTAGACTATGTAATAAACACGTAAGCAGAGGGGGCAGAAACACGACCGGACCTTTACTTCGTCACTTAAAAAAACATCATAGGGAGGCTTATGTTACGTCTATGAATTAACGTGACGAAAAAGTCAGTCAATAGTATCATGAAGAAGAAATTATTGAAGGTGTGCATGCAATGATTTCTAAATATATTTATCACTGATAATTTATCATCATCATTTTTTCGTGATCTACATACATACATGATTGAGGAAACTTGAGGCTAATAGTTGTAGGCACTCCAAAAATAAAAGTCGTCATATGTATGTAATTAATAATTTAATGCTACTTGTTTTATCAGTGAGAATTTACTGGACGTCTACTGATAAATGGTTTCTTTTAATTGTTTGTTTAGGGTCTGGATCATTTAGTCAGCAAATTAGAGTAAAAAACAAGACACCCAGACGCCAACGCCCACACGAAGCACGAACGTGGAAGTATTTTGAAATCTCCCTGAATGATAGAGGTGTTCGTATTGCGACTTGTAAACATTGTAATAGTAGATACAGTTCACCCAAGGTGGACAGACTGCGAACTCATTTAGAGCAGAGGCATGGAATTACTATTTTATTAACTGAGCAGTATAGCTAGTTGACTTCTGTACCAAAACCGTTACTTGATGTTCATGATGACGATTGAGTTGAATTAAATTAAGTAAATAAAAACTTGATACTCTCTTTTCTTTTATCTATTTCTTACGATTACGTACGTATAGTACCATCTTTTTAACTAGCATACTTGCACATTTTGGAGTAGGTATGAACATTTCGCATACATGAAAACTTAACTTCTATTCACCTGACATAGGTATATAGTGCGTGCTCAAAACACTGAATTTAAACTGCAACTAACACCGTATTTTACACTGTAATTGAAAACGCTGTATGGCATAATATTCTGGTAAAGGCTTGTGGCATACTATAAATATCAGCCCATAATCCTTTTTCTTTTTAAAGCGGCGAGTATTTTTATTTCTCAGAAAAACCACTTCGACAGGAAGATAATGGGACAGCGCATCAACATCAGTTAGCGCCATGTCCGATTCCAATACATCAAGCTAAAAAATATTCGTCGAAACATCGTATATGCACATAATTATCACAGAGCTCATCTCCACGCACATCTTTTGACTTAAATGTCACGACAATTTCCTCTGGTAAACACAAGGTTTGGCGCAATAGAGGTCCAGACGCAATTCAAAGAAGACCTATTCCTCCAGTGACAATAAGATCAAAAGTTTATAGCTATTTTGATTGGGATGAAAGCATTCGGCAGTGGCGCTGCAAATTGTGCCAGTAAGTGTGACCAGCTCATTTACCGGGATTTAAAATTGATTTAATTAAAGACTATATGACATGAATTTCTTACAATATATTATGATGGTTTATGAAAGGCGGAGCTACACGCATAGCAGAAGAGGTGGATCTGCTTCTTTGTTGAACCATATGAATCGGTCACATCCTGACATTGCTAAAACCCTTTTACCAAAGAAGAAACATGGCGTGAAGTGAAAAAGAGATTTTCATCTGAAGAAAATATATCTTCTGTATAATTTGGATTTATTGTTATTCGGATAATATATTGGTTTGTATTGGTGGCCATTATAATTTTTATGAAACACAATTAAAATGATTTGCTCTTATCGTATTAAAAAGGTGTATCATCTTATTTTGCTCGCATTTTTTATGATCAATCATTGCCATATTGCATTTGTATTTACATATCACAATATGTGTTGAAATAATATTGAACATTTTAGTGTTCATAAAACCCGAAATTGTAGCTATTCAGCTCTTGTTATACAATCTTGACAATCTATACCTATACATTTGACGAATGACGAAGTTTTTTTTCAAATATCTGTTAGGAAGAAACTACAAAAAACACATTGCATAATAGATTTTTGTTTAAAAAAAAATAGGATGATTTAAAAAAATTCTACAATATGCATTTACATTTATACCATTTAGTGTAAGTTGCTTAAATAAAATTTTGTTAAAAATAAATGCACCAAAAAGCATATATTTTGCTTATAGGAGATATATGTATGTATAAGTAGTAACATGCAAGAAGCGTTACATTACAACATTCGTAACTGAACAAAGTTATGTTTTTCTTGTTTAGGTTCAGGAACACGAAGCACAAGGTCGAAACTGAGTAAGCAAAAACGAGGATACCAGTTATACCGTTATCAGCATTCTAAAATTTATGAAAAACGATCAGACGGCCGATTCTATTGCCTTCTTGGTTGTGGTAAATAAATCTAGTAAAAAAAACTATTCCTGTTGTCATTGCATGTATTGAAAATCGTTGGACGCTGTTGAATTTAAAGTTTTTGCCTTCTTTTTAAAGGGCGATCGTATGCCTCACTACCCAATATTTACCAGCACATGCCAAACCACGACCCAAAGCCGCCACCAAAACTCAAGTGCGTTGAATGTGGAGCCATTAGTAAAAATTGGAAAACTCTAAAGGCTCATATGAGAAGAACCCACGATGCTGCTCCCTAGTTCAGGAGAATATTCAATTGAGTTTTTAATAGTTTACATGAGCAAAAATGCTTATCTATATTAGGCAACAACTGTGCTCCCAAAATATCCACACTTATCTTATTTATCGTACTCATGCTCCATGTAAATTTAAAAGTTTTTTGCTAAATAAAGTTTGTGCATGTATTTACAATGGAAAACTAATGTCTTATATATTACATTGCATTGTGATTGTCAATACCGGTCGACCAAAACCCATGTTGTGCATACATTTGTTTTAAAACTACTTTATTCATTATCACTAGAACGTCAACCAGAGATATCTGTTTACCAGCACAATGAATTTGAAACCTTTGGGATGCTTTCGGATTTTTTTGTTCTATACAAATTAAAAGAAAATATGGTAGGGTTGGTCCTCCAAAGTGACTGAGATAAGGACTTCGATAAAATGACATGGGTGACATGCGGCCTTATTGTTATCATATGCTAAGCCGAAAGTGTTATTATTATTATTACTATGCCCCACTATCATACCCCCAGAGAAAAGAGAAGTTAACACCATTAAACAGACAAAACGTTTCGATGAGATTAACGATGGAGTAAACTTCATAGTCCTTTTTATAACAATATTTAGGGAGACAACGACAACAACTTCATAATCCTTAATTTACATAATAGGCTAACACAGACGCCTTCATGATGAGGGGATATTTGAGTACGATGACACATGCACTTATGTGATTTTTTCTCTTTTTATAGGCAGAAAGAAAAAGTCAAAGGGTCAAAGTGTTCAGAAGGATGGACTTTTTTATTGCCGGGAGTGTGGTAAGTATATTTAAAACGTATTTTCATGGTGAGTTGTTTACTAGGTCCATATTCGTTGTGTTTTTTCTTTGTCTAGGAAAACCATTCAAGACGAGGGGTGGACTGTCCCTGCATTTTGCTAACCACAAATCTGATAAATACATTTGCCCAGACTGTGGTAACTCTTTTATTAGCTTGAGGCTGTTAAAGCAACACCGAAAAAGAAGTAAAAGCTGCAATCAAAAGCGTAAACTGAAAGTACACAACACTCTAAAGTTGACTTAGCTGCTCAACAATATGCTGACAATTCAAATAAATATATAAGTTATTTAATTTAAAAAAAATAATTATTACATTGTGTTTGAACCTTGGATGGCACACTTGAAGAAGGTGTGAATAATAATGACAAGAGGACGAACAAAATAAAATAAAGCACACGAGTTCCGTTCTTTAATGTGTTCATCATAAATATTTTATTGATTATTTCATACATTATTTTTGAATTCAACCTTCAGAAAACTTTGACTAATTTGGTTAACAATGGAATACATTGATCATAGTAATAAGTAACAACAAATGTGAAGATGCATATATATGTACTATCCATTCTCAAAGTAAAGTAAAAACAGAAAAAGCAGCGCTCTATCAATATACGCCACAGTGTCAACATGGAATTCATATATTCATCAGATCCTTGCTGCCAAAAGCTGAAATAAAGTTACAATTTTCTACAATCTTCAGACTTAAGCACGGCATTGTGAAAGTGAGTGAAAATGTGTATTTTCACCGCACTATAAAATCTCACCTCTTCCTCATTTTTTCGTTTCTTTGTTTCGTAGTAGCTGCACCGCTGGTGCTCAGGAAATGTAACCGTTTTCACTCTAACAAGTTGGTCACCGTTGCTGGTTGCACATACAAACAACACGGTGCTCAAAATAAACGGCAGTCCAAAAACTGGAATATTATGCTTTAAAAGACAAAAGTTAATTTATAAAATGTATGTTTTGTTTTGATAAAGGTACAGGATTATGCTTTCATTTTCCTTGAATTTGTGCAAAATTACCGCAGAGAAAGACGGAGTTAAACAGAATTGAAGTACTGCGGTGAATGTGAGACTGGCTGTTCCAATAAGGAAGCTGTACAAGTTGAATATATAAAAGAGACCAATTGCAGCACCGGATAAAAATCCGTTGTACCCCCAAACACCCAAGAAAACCTCCTCGTTAGGAAATTGCGTAAGGAAGAGTCCTACACAGAACAAAAATGATTATTGTGCTACTTATTCGTATTGTATACCAATTCCGTCGATTTCGTAGACATTAATAAGACATGGTGGTAATTTACCTAAAACAGTTCCAATAGTTGCTCCGTAAAAACACATAAATGTGAGCACCGGTGAATATATAAGTACTGCGGCATATACGAGTAAACTAAAGACAAAATTCCCAACCCCAAAAACCTGTCCGCTAGATAAAGTTATACCAAGGAAAACCTGGAGAAAGTTGATGCAGAAAAAAGATCATGACAGTATTTCGTATTATCCTATTATTACGACATGTATGTTGCTTTACTCCGACCAAATTTTATTTCAGTACATTTTGCACGTTGCCCCAAGAGTAAAACTCTGCTGCATTCTCGGTCCCGTTCATTGTGGCAAAAAACTCATCTCCGTCTGGAACTATCAACGTGTGATTATACAGGATGTCCTCGCGTATAAATGCACGATTGGTAGTTAGATTTCCATTTAAAATTCCAGCATCTTGTTGCACTTGAATTTTGTCTGGTCTCCAACAGGCAAACGTGACAAAAACTAAAACATGGAAAGGGATAGCCAGAAGGGGAATGTTTGGCTTTGCTGAAGACAGAATATTGGTTAATCCACTAGAAATCAACACGCTATGAACACAACAACAAACCATGAAGATTCCAACAAGATGATGTCATAATGAGGTATAGGAATTTAGCACTTTTTTAACCTTAATGGAGACCCAGCCAAAATGAAAATGTAAACATTCAGCGGTAAAGGCTCTTTGTATATCGGTGTCCACAATGAAGAGGTGACACTTGCAAAGAGTATTCCATTGAATAATACATGTCCTGAAATTATACTCTTCGGATGCAAGTTTACTACCTATACAAAAAAATGTTTATTTTTTTCCTATAATTTTTCAATGAATTTTCAACATTTTGAATTTGTAGAAAAGTAAGTAGTAATCAATCATTCACCACAGCAGTAAGGACAGCATTTGTAGCGTTTGCAAGTACAAGCAATCCAGTAGTCAAGTTGAACCACATAAGACCAGTTAGTACTATGAGTCCAGAGAATGGGTTATTTGCGAACACAGTCTAATTAGGAAGAAATTATTTTGTTTTTGTAAAAATTCCCAATGTTCGTGGCCTTATCATGTTAGCTTTAAATGTACTTTCTTTTATGTGGGATAAAAAAACGAACTATACCTGAGAGAACCCTCTGAGAAGAGCATTGAGAAACTTTGGGAGAACCCAGACCCATCCATTTCTATTTTTCAGGCAAGAATTTACTGATGCACTATCGCCGAAGCAAAAGTACCATTTGATCTATATTTTACAATTGCTCAACATTTGAATCATGATTGTAAAAAAATCAATAATGTGTCAATATTCTTAATAAAGTTTAAACTTTTCTTACACAGGTTACGTCCGTATCTTTTTGTATAGTGTCAAATCTTCTGTTTGGCCTAACGTACTCGTAATTTGCCATAATTATTATCTTCTATAGATCTTAGTCACAAACTTACACTAACATGTAAAACGTCAAGACAGCAACTAAAATCATTTCCTAAAGTTGTAGCATGTTATAACCGGCTTGAATATAGGCATCATCGGCACACAACACATCATTTTGAGACGCTTCACCTCAAAGCTTTTAAATATTTATCATACAAATGCTTATGGTATTCAAACATGATCATGACTCATATGACTCAATGGAATATGCTCAATTCTTCATTATTAAGCAATTCCAGCGTGCAAAATCAAAACTGCACATTCAAAGACATTTAAAAAAAACTATTATGACTAGTGAACCAAGATCATAAAAGCCCAAAATGCGTAGGTAGACTGTCTCGTATTTTTGGATTGCCCGTGAATATTCTACATGAACTCTTTAGGTAGTGGGTATCCTTGAAATCACAAAAACGCATAATGAAAAAGCGACATGCATCGCATTACTATGCAGCTTAATATAACTATAATAATAGCATATAGGTATGTACATATAATTTTATGCAGCTGGAGCGAACAAAAAAATTGTAAAGAGCATCATACTACGGTTCTACAGTATGCGGGGAAAAGCAGTGCTAATTAAAATTTACCTAATTACCAATGCTATTTGCATTTATGTATGTATGTGTCTATATTAGCAAGACTGAAATGATAGGGATGTATATGCTAGCACTGAAGGTGAACCAAAAAAGCTGGCTACACATGGCTTTTTTTTTGTAGTTTGACGAAAATCATTTTAATTTCAAATCCTACTTTATTTATCTTGATTTATTTCTGGTTACACAAAGTAATTGTCCGAAGACGAAGAGATGAACAACAATAGTTATTTATATCATAAAACAAATAAAAAGTAATATCTACTAAAAAAGCTGGTAGCATCAAAAAGATGAATAAAAAACATGCTGGCTTGTTTTTAGCTTGTGCATGCGTTGCGTACTAAAGATATATATAAATGTTGATATTTGTGTAAAATTTCTCTACCCCCTCAAAAATGAACACTAAACCTTCAATGCAGTACGTGAAGGTTGAAAATATCAAAACTTGAACATTCATTGGCGATTGATACATGCATCAGTATTGTTATAATATGGAAATTGACATATTTTAAGGTAAATCATTCATCATCTGGAGAATTATTGCATGAACTATATTCTGGAATCTGGACTGGTCAACAAAATTTATATAAAAAGTTGGAAAAGTAAAACATTCTGTACATTTCCATCTGTAATAATAATTAAATTTTATGATGTTTCATAACGTCATTTCTTGACAATTTTCTCAGTAATATCCAGATTACATTACAAATAAATACTAAAATACAATTGGCTGGAATCCTACTACTAATGCTTGATGATTGAATGTTCAACAGAAAATGGAGTACTGATGTATTCTATGCTTTTTTGCTACAAGAAGAATGTACCTTGTTTGTAAATCAGACCAAATGTGTTGAATACACTATGATTCTACTTGGTCCAATTTCTCATTTTCATTGTCCTCTATACTTTCCACTTGAGCCAAAGTGATATCTTCCTCATCCTCCTTGAGTACTTTTACATCGGTCAATACAAGTTCCTTCTCCTCAGCTATCTCTCCCGAAACTGCTGAGTCTTTCTTTAGTTTGCCCTCCAGCTTAATCCGTCTGTTCTCTCGGTATATGTAACGATGCATTTCTGGAAACGTGATGGACGAAACTCTACGCAAATGATTGCCGGAAGTTGTGACTGATAAGAAGAGGAGTGTGCTCAATACAAATGGAATGGTGAAAATAGGAAGGTATGTCTACATTTATAAAAACAGACACATGTACAAATACAATTTGTATTTTTACAAATAACATTAAACGATCAAATAAGGTACGCAAGTTTACCGGTTTTAGGGCAATGAGCAGTGTTTGTTGAAGGATAACAGTGAAAACAACGTTGCTCAATGCATTCCAGAAACTGTGACAATTTAGTACAAGGAAGAATCCACCAACAGAAGAGGCTGATAGCAAAGCGTTGTAGCCCCATATTCCAGAATAAATAGTACCAAATGGAGCTGGCGCAAAGAAGATTCCTGCAACATAAGACAATATAAATGCAATTCATGGAAATTTGTGTTTTGTTGAGCTGAATGTTTAATTGAAGTTTTTTTAATGATAAAATTACCAAAAATTGTTCCCAGAGTTGCTCCAACCACACTCATCATTAATAAAATTGGAGAATACAACATAAGTGCCATATAAATTAAAACACTTGTAATCACATCTTCAACACCGTAAACTTGACCGGATGAAAGGATAATTCCCGTTAAAATCTGGATGAAATTAACAACAACCGTATGAAATAGATAAAAGCGACATTCATATTGGCTGAGTGAAAATGAGTATGTAAATACTATAAAAAGCAATGTCTCACTTGGCCCCAATCCAGAACTTCAGATGCAGGTGTCGTCCCAGCTTCGTCGCCCTGAATATCAGTTGTGGGCGTGTCACTGAAATCCTCTGCTTTTCGAACCTGTCTTATTATTGATGCTGGAATTTTTTTAAATGCATCCTCATCATTGCGGTTTCCCTTAATTGACAATGTTCCCCAATTAGCTTGAGCTGAATTTTGTTGTAGTCTCAAGGCTATGGGATTTTTTGGGCCAATGTCTACATTCCTTCTGATTGTCTCTGGCATCAGGCAAATAAATAGTACAACGATGACCACATTGAAAGGAAGTGTCAGAGCTGGAAGTGAAATTTTCAGTGAAGATAACATGTTTGCCAATGCGGACGTCACGAAAACACTACAGAAAAATTTCAAAAATACATTGCTTAACATTTTTTTTAGAAATGAATTGTGTGCAATTCTAGTTCTTGCAAAAAAAGCTTTGTGTGTAATGTAATCTTGTGTCACTCATCATCATACTATAATAACATAAAACAGGCAACGACCTAAGAGCAGATCCAAGAATTATAAAACTCCACAACTTAATTCCCAATGTTTCGCCATATAAGGGAGTCCAAAGAGACGATGTCACTGTGCCCACCAATACCGCATTATATGTTGTCAAACCGGCCGCAATGGAGGACGGATCTTGACGCATTGCCTATACATTCAACATTACATTACAAATTAAAGTCAGGAGTGATGGTATGCTATTATTTCATAAAGCCTGTACATTATTTATTTATACAACGTAATAGTAAATCTTATACTGCGTAAAGAGGTGAGTCAGTTCACAAATCATCATATTGTGTTGTGTTACAGTCAACAGTTGAACTTTAGAAAAATATTGTACCCATATCGCACATACAAATTTAGAAGGAGATGCAAAAAATATGACTTATTTGTCACCAAAAAAGGCGTTTGTTAGTTTCATGTAATATATACCTATCTTGATTGTACAGGAATATATATAATAGATATTGTTTGGTAGGCATACCACTGCTGTGATTATGGCTGATGTGGCTGAAACCACTGCGGCAAGACCAACAAAGACATCTGCCCAGAAGAGTGCTACCAAGATTACCAGACCAGTCAATGGGTTGTTGGCAAATATAACCTTGTGATGATAATCCAAGTCACAGCGACATACACAACAATATATAGAGACAAGCATATTAGTCAGTCATTAATGTCAAAAATACTTATAATCAAACTATCGGATTTGATACGCACTGTCCTCCTTTACTGCGTTTCATTTTTCTCTCTTTTTTAATTTAGACAAAATAATGTACATACCTGGGAAATCCCTCTTAGAAGCGCATTCAAATATTTAGGAATCAGCCATCCTATTCCATCTTTGGATTTTAGGTATTTCTCAAGGGCTTTACAATCTCCGACGTAAGGCAGCCAAGGGTTGCTCTGAAAAGTACATGAAAGTAGAGCACTGCGTCATTTTCTCAACAAATAAATGAGTCATACACACTTGTTATGATTGCTCCATGTTTTTTTATTACATGAAACAAGGTACCTCACTTCCATCTGCGGTATATGGAGCCAGGAATATGGGTGTGAATGAAGATTTCAAAGAAGCTAATCAAATCAATTGCTGATTGCTCATATTTTCCATGATTTAATGAAATAATATCATTTATGAATCATTATTAATAATATTATTATTAGCTCCCAATAATTATTATTAAGAAAAACTTTTATTTTCCAATACTGTACTATTTGCATATATACATACATACATACCTATACTACATGTATTCTACAGTCCAGACCCAACTCGGCTAGAACTACATATCTTAATGAACTCTCGACTTAAAAAAATTCAATTTTTCTTCATGCACTGATTTCGATTTCAAGCTTTCAATATGCAACAGTCCTGCAGCAGCACAATCAAAGTCAAAACTTAACGCATCACGGACTTTTGCCCATGGGCAAAAGATGAGTTCGCTGTAAAATATTTTCGGTTTGCTGATAGTGTGCATACTACAATGTTATACACACCACATTGTGTTTTCATTTTTTTAAATACATTTTCGTCTTACATAATGATTGCATGCACCATCTTTCATCGCATGAAATGTTTTAACGGTTGATATGTTGATATGAATAATATGTCTGGAGGGTAAACATCCCGAGAGAACAAAAAAGTAAACATGCTACACAATGGAACCCTTTCATTTGATTAATTTTTTTTACCTCACTACATCCATACATCCTATGGCAAACGTATTACATCGTAGACAAGAATACATTTTTTATAATAGTTTAATTCCTGTCTTTAGCCTCTGCCTGAGTCTGTCTGCAACTCTACCTTGTCATTTTTTTCTGTTTGGGTGGTATATAATTACTCAAGAAAGTTTTTGCTCCAAGTCTGGCTCTGGAAATTTAACGTAGTAGTAGGTAATCACACACTAATGTACTGTCAATTTTGTAACTGATGGTATGGTCAATTGTACATGACAGCCGTGTTAAAAGTCTGTTCGAAAAATTGATATTGGTCATGCGAATGTGTTCAAGTAAATTCATATACATCAACCAGCATGTTTATGTAGGTAAAATTAGAATTGATTTAAAATTAAAAGGACATTAGTATCCAACCCTAAAAGAGATTATTACAAATGATTAAAGCGGGTTGTTTGATCTTCAACAAATTCTTTAACGCGATAAGAGTTAATGTGTTTGCCCGTTTTATCTTTTGATAACTCAACCAGATCAATGTTTTGCCAGTCTACTTTCTGAGTGTGTGTAAAGTGCAAACAAGCAAACGTCTCCAGACTAACAAACATTGTCATATGTCAATCAATACGGAGTTATCGAAATGTCCTCCATGTAGATATTTAAATAAATTGCATATTAAATAAATATTTGCTCGAGCTTAAGAAATGCACCATGTCAATATCAACCCCACGCCTTAAAATTAAGCTTACCGGAGTCCGAAATCTCCTGTTCCCTTGTTGCGGTTTATTGGGCTCATACGAGCGAGAGGTGGCAGAAGAAGATTCACTCATTTTTTGGATTTTTTCAAACTGTACTTTGTGTATTTGTGTCGTTTTTATATAAAAACGGCTAATAATTAAGAAGATTTTCAAATAATTTTCACATACAATTTTTTGTAATTGTAATCAAACTTTTTCATCAATCACATTGCACGGTTAAAGTAAATAAAACAAGCTACACAATATATAATTATGACAGGAAAAATAATAATTTGCCAAAACTGTGAAGCCCTCAAAACAAAGTGCGTCGGATTTCTCACGTAATGTATAAATATTCCTACAACGCCACGCAGACCAGTTCATGAAAACAGACCAGGACTTACCAGAAGCTTACACGATACTGAAATGTAGGAACGGCTGGGAAAGTTGTTTAATATCAAAATGATATCATCAAATAAATGCAACAACAACAACCCTTCTGAGTGTGTGATGATGATGGTGATAGCTCCATGACCAAGCGTTTCCCCCTTTTTTTTATACATATAAACACTCATTCATTACGTTACGTTATGCAACTAATGCAAGACACCATAATATGAAGTAAGCCGCAAGTCACTCAACTCAACAAGTCTTTGTTCATTCTAAGTAATTGTAAAAATTCATCGCCTCGTTCTTACCTTGTATCTTTACTAGTCTGATCTCATCAAAGAAATGTTGGCACTGTATAATAAGGACACATAATAATATTTATGTACAAACAGAGAAACTCCAGTTGCAGTCCAAGTCCATGCAACTATGAGTACCGCAGTAGCTGCGCAGGAAGAGCTAAAATATGCAATAATGATATCTGCTACATGAATAAATGTATCCAAGTCCTGTCGGATTTATTATTTTTAAAAAGATGGCAGAGATATTTAAGTACGTACCTAAGTACTAAATATAGTGTAAAGAGTACACGAAGCAACATCAGAACTACTTTTTTTTATCCCCTCTTACCACTCACCAGATTGCAAGAAAAAAAATTAATTCCTCTC
>JAHZNC010006600.1:0-15711 GCA_027744095.1 Zhuqinia jingwanae | reverse complement strand
CAATTAGTTAATTGTAATTAACTAACTATAATTAACTTAGTAGTCGAAACACAGCAGAAAGTAGTGAAAACAGTTCATAACTACTGCTTTACTTAGGTTTATTATTACATAAAACGCATTATACTCATTAACCATGAATGTCGTATTATTATATATAAAACGTTGATTCCATCATGGAAGCCAACAAAGTTGGAAGTAAATTGACGATAAAGAGACGAGAAGAGAATATTATTGAGGTGAAAAATAGGAAAATGGTGGATAACTTACTAAAACTGTGTGCATATCCACGCCATACATTTCGAGAACTTTGGCTTTGTTCAAGTAGTTCAACTCCGCTTGTGCTGGAGTTTGGCCCCTGTAACAAAAATACATGTAAATGATGAAACGTTCGCAGATTTTGATAAGGCAGGGATTGGAATAATCGTCGATAACAGCGATCATGTAATTTAGAATCTGAATACATATTCTGTAATCTGTAATCACGACTCCATAGACGATATACAGTATTCGATATTCTGTAATCGTGATGATGTTGATTTTTTAGAAGTAATCTATAATTTGTAATCGTCACATCTTACCGAATAGCAATGATATATCGTCACCATATATGTACATCATTATTTAACAGCACACATTCTCATACGTATCCATCATGCATGTCATGGGTCATTTTCCGCATGATATGTAATTATAACGAAAAAGCTGCTGAGTTTGAACAAGAAAAGTAGCCTGTTTACCAGATTTGTAAGTAATCGAATAATATATTCTGTATTCCTCCGAATCATTCGATAGAAAAAGTAATCGTTATTTTTTAATCGTAATATTTTTTTTGGCTTTTGGATGTATTCGTAATCTGTATTCCTCCATGAAATAGTAATCGTCACTCTGTAATCGTGGCTGCGAATGCATGTATTCTTCCAATACCTGGAAGTATGAACTAACTGGGTAAAGTATAGATGATTACCAACCTTAATTTTTTAAACTCCTCAAAAATGAGAATCTCCATTTCCTCCGTTTGATCAGGAGTAAATCTGAATTCGGACACAAATGATGGAGTGTGAACCTCCGGTTCATAGTCTCCAAGTTCGGCTGTCATGAAAATAAAACGTTTATTAAATATTTCCATACCAAACTGCTGCATCATTTTATTTATCTAAATAAATCATTTATTAATTTCTTCGTACATTGTAAAGCCAACGCCCCCAACTCAATGGCCATTTGTTGAGGTATAACAAGTTTCCCGGTGAGTACATCCTGCTTAACTTGCAGAAAGAACTGATATCTACGAAAGTGCACAGAAAATAAATAAATCATTATTTAAGAATGTTTTTTGTTTTAAAGTTAATCCTTTCTTTTATCGTTTTTGAAAATCTTTCGCCATTCAATTTTCCTTTTGAAAATAAAGCCATGTTTTTGTCATTTTTATGGACTTCATTTCATAATACACAAACATATACATACCTAGTCAACTCCTCCCTCAGGTGTTGCGGCTCCGATGAATAAAATTTTACTTTCAGACGAAGCGTGTATGGGGGTCCAACTGAAATGGGAAAATCGTACAATAAATTTAATACCAAAATGTCACCATTGTCATTTTAGTCCACTCTCCTCCAACAACTTATTCATTTTCATTCATTTTTATTTTCCAACAGAGCACAATACTCATAAATGGAAAGTGAATGTGAAATATGTGTAAATACATTTAAACTCTTTGGGGTACACATATCCTATATCTCTATCATAATAATATGCCATGCCTTTTAGGTTGCTGTCTGTATCATGTTTTACTGTCTTCACTCTGCTTTTTTACCAAGTGTGTGCCCATGTGCATCCAACATCCTTATATCCAAATTCTTTTAACTATGTTTTATTATGCATTTATCATTCAACAAAAGAGTAATTTTTCAAGACATCCTTTTTCAAAACAAATTTACGCACATAAAACACACAAAAGAGCAAGATGCAACCGTCCACCTCCGCGTGGGTGGATTTTAGATTTGGTGAATTGAACGAGATAATTTTGTCTATCTCTCTGGCTGTTTAGGAACCCCTCTGGAGTCTCAAAAAATGTAGTTTATTCATTTAACGTATCAGAACAAATCACACTTAAAGACTTGCATATACCTGCTTTAGTATTACATTGTATGCCCAAAAATAAATATAAAGTTTCCTGTTTATAAGCAATGGCGAATGGTCCAATTATATATTTTTTTACCACATGCACACACTTAACTTGAAATAAAGCTTGCTTCCAACTCTGATGATATCTGTCTTGTCCTTTAAAAAATTTACATATAAACATATTATTACGTTGTTGCAGCTGTTGTTGCTGCTGAGCTAATTTAATATTACCCAATAAAAATTCTCATTAAACCTGCAAGCAAGTAAGTCATTAAGTCATCACATTATTATTATTGCTATTATTATTATGTGTATACATAAAGGTATATAATAATTTTATTGAGTGCAAATTTCAAAACTATTCCTACAAAAAACATCTTATCTTATTTCACAACTGCTTGTGTTTTGTAACTTATAATTCACTTAATTTTTTACCCATTTCACTTTATCATCTTTAAAAATAACTTGGGCTTGCCTTCTTATTACCTACAATATGCTTTCCAACTTCCACCATTCATTCTTTCAAGAGAGGTAATAATAATTTAAAGGCAAAATGAATGATATGATGATGATGATGATGATATAACAAATGACTAACAAACAAATATATCACAAATGACACAGCAATCATATTATAGTACAATAGACCACGCAAAAGGCATGGTACATAAGATGACACAAAACTTCTTTTTTATATAAATTTTTTGACGAAAAAAATATGCTGTTGCTTCTTAAAAGCAAGTAAATTAAAACCTCTTTTTAGAGAAAATAATCACAGGTTTTGTGTTTTTTAAAGGTAAAATAAAATATTTTGTTTAAAATTGATACACATATACAAGAGCCCGAGATACGCTAATAAAAAGCAGCAGCAATAACAACAACAGTAACAAGCTATTATGTGTATAAATACATTTTTATTATTTTTAGGCAATAATAAACTGAACTAGCAATTATTATTTTTTGCCGATGAGGCGTCTTCTCAGTTTTGCTAAGTTTGCTACATTTTCGCAGACAGACAAGAGACGTAACAACAGAGTGCAAACTAGTGCAAACCGACATATTAACATTGGCCGTTATATACTTCAACCCTTTTTTGCGAGATTTTGCGTACGAAAGTAAAGTGAGTGCATACTATTTACACTTTATTCACTCGCTATTTTATGCATTGCACAAATCCATCATCTTCCATTTGGACAAAAAAAATGGCAAGATCAGCAAAACCCAAATGGATTAGTAGCAAAATAATAAAATGATGGTAATAATAAGTGTAGTAGCAAAACTTCATTTGTAGATTTGATAATGAAAATGATACAAGAAGGATAAAAGACGATATAAAAGTAAATGGGTACATGAGTACAAAATGTTTGTACAAATTGTTTGGCATCGTCATAATCATCGTGATCCGCACCACAATTATTATTATGGTTACTACGTTCACTTGAATGTCAAATTAGCTAGCTGAAATAATAAACCAAAACGGCAGCCTGATTGGACTCTTTAATAGGTAGCTAGATTAAATCGCACTAGTAGTGCAAGTGATTTGGCTGGACAGGACATAAATGGTGATGGATTACTTATTATTGTTTAGATGTATCGTGTTACTCATCATTTCTTTATACAAAAGAATGATAATAATATTAATAAATAATAGTAACAAGCAGAGTATGTATTTTTAAGGAGAAGAATATTATAACAAGACAAAGGTTTTTTGTGGTACTATTGAATATTATTAAATGGAAAGATGTGTAGTAAAGCGAAGTGAGGTGGAAGAAGAACATGATGATGAATAAAAAAACATGCACATGATATGACTATATGACTATATGACTATATGACTATGAGGCGTCATAATCATATGTATAACAACATGATGATACTATTATTGCGACTATATGACCGCATCAACATTTTTTTATTCCAAAAGGAATCTCCATAAAGTCCATATGTGGAAGCAATATAATGATATGAGTAAAAAGCGCTGTTACGCTTCTAGATTGCTTAATCTTTAGCTCATAAAATCTCAAATTATTTCAGTTTTCATTGTCAGCATGCATGCATTTTTAAATCTATTTTTCAAGTCAGGCGGAATAAATGGAATATCATGAATCATTTTCGCTGTGTTCTAATAAATAATTCATGTGTTGGATAAAAATATCAGTGAAGAGGTTAGGTGAAGAATAAGACAGAGAAGAATAAGGGTAAAAGGGTAAAGTGGGTAAAAATTATCAAGTTGATGGAAGATGGAATCATGATGATGGTATTATGGTGACGTGATGACGGTGGGAGACGAATGAGTGAAGTGAGTGGAGTGTGTTCATGGTCAAGGCTATTTTTGACATTTATAAGTAGATAGATATGTGTAGCGTAAAGTATGCTTTCCATAAAATTGTAGGAGTTAAAATTATTGAAGTAGCGATAATGCAATGACTTGAGGTATAAAAATATCCTGGGTATGGTGGAGTTATCAATTACCATGATGGTTTACTTGCAATGCAAATGGATTTTACTCACATTTGGAAAACAAAGTTTTGGTTTATTTCAGAGGATCCAAAAAGTTAATAGATATTTTTCCAAAATTGTTTAGCCATGTAATAGAATTGAATGAAAAATTTAAGCCTACTTTCTCTGCCTCGCGCAATTAAAAAGCAAAGTAACGAAAATTCTTTTACTTTTACAATATTGTTTTATTCTTCTGCACGCCATTAACTCAAACAAAAATTCCTCACATCTCATCTCTCACCCACCACCCATAAAAGTCAGCAAGCACTTTTATTCTCACTGTGAGCTCCACTTTTTGAATTCCCTTCTATTTTGATTACAAATTCAGTCCTTTCTCCTTTTACTCACTCTATTCCTACCAACAATAGAATTACAATTTTGTACAACCAACCACGCATATTTAAAATTATATTAAGCCAACTAACTTTTTCTTTTCTTCTCTGGCGCATCCCATATATTTTCTGATATGATCATTGGTGATCAGGTGAGCACGCTGACTTTTACTTTACTCTACAGCATGTCTCAACTCTAAAAGCTCTAATTGTAGACAGGTGTACTGGTTATTTATTATGAATTTATTTTTTCTTCTTCTTTCCCTTCGCCAAAATGCAAATTGGGACGTCATGCTTATTAGTAAAATGTTAAACAAAAAGTGCTAAAGAAATCTTTTATGAAGTAGAGATGTGATTGAATTTTATATGTATATTATTGGATGGATAAATGAATATTAGCAGCAGTACCACAATAAAAAACCATTGCACGTTTGTTTTTGTCAGCAGGCTGCAATCCCATCAACATATATGTAGTATAATATGTAAATATGTATTACATAGATAGACGTCACCTGCGCTGATGTCGATGATGCTGTTGGGCCGTATGAGATACAACATACAAACATTGTTTTTGCCAGTTTCAGTGGTTCAGTACATAGCTCAGCATTAAAAAGCCAGGTATCAATGGAATCATAATCAGCAGCGCAGCAAAGTCGGGTATCTGGTCGGAACACAATTCTTTTTAGAATAATGGATCATTGGTCAATGTCCTCTCAAGATTCAAGAGATGCGATGCTTTTGTATACATATTTTTTTACATTATAGTACAATCATAAGCTATGTGTATGTTTACCATGTTTACTACACATTATATTTCCTTAGCTGGCCAGCCAAGTTAGTACGACGGAACGGAGTGTACATAAAATAGAGACCTCTGATCCGGGCAACTACCAAAATACTGCTTGTATATATTTTGATTATGATGACGACGATGACCATCGTAGGAAACAGCGTTTAATGGACTATACCCCGAAGCTTTAGACGAGAGATTCAAAATAATGCATGAAACATGAGATGATGATTATGTACTGCACAATATTTGTAATGTGTTTACATTTAAAAGCAAAATATCTTAAGTGTGTAAACAAAAAATAAAAAAAATTGTTATGAACATATACAAATGTACGAAGCTCGTATAAAATATTTTTTTCGAGTGGCTGGTACATAGTACATATGCACTTACTTCTCCTGGTACTACACTCGGTTGACTCTGAATCATCACAAAGTGCCCAGTTTCTTAACCTTCGCAAAATCGCAACCACATCACACCACACACACAACATTAACTTCTGCTGGCATGTTTAATGTTGGCCCTCTTTTTTTATTACAATGTGCACACACAATATGATAACACGCCTGTGTGTACAACAAATATTATAAAAAATGGGTACAAATCCATACACAAACACACACCAGACACACCGAGAGATGAAATCGTAGTTTAGTTGTAATAATAATAATAATAACATTAAAAAGAGTGCGCATACCAGTTTTGCCCTTTTTCTCTCGCCTTTTAATCATCGCCTTCCTCCTTAAAAGAAAGAAAACTTGTGCCTAATAGCCAACCCATCTAAAAAATCATCATCATCATCAATTTTTTATAAACAACTTGGTTTAGTGGTGGCATATTAAATAAAGTTTAATTAGCAAAAGTACAGAAGAAGAAAGACAAAAGTACAATAATTAGTTGTGCATCATTGCATTTGATTTGCAAGCTTCAAAAAATACTAGTAGCAGCATTGTATATTGTTGTTTGTTATTGTTACACCACCACCACTGAGCGGTACATATTGTTGCACATTTTGTTCAAATGAAAAGAATACTGAAGAAAAATCAAACCAAGTACAATTTTTTTCGTTTTCAGACGATTTCAAGCTGGCATTTGGCCGACTTGCTACAAAGTCTGACAGGCTGGCTGGCACTTTTAAAATGTTTATAATAAATTGCAATTTTCAGGGGGTGGGGAATTTTTAAGAGAATTGTGTGAGCATTAAAAATGAAAAATTGTTCAAGAAAGAAAAGTGCCAGTGATTATTTAACGGAGGAGGTGGAGGGGATTGGTTGTTGATGATGAGATGAAGAAGCAAAAAATGAAAATGGTTATGGGCTTTTTTTCTTCGTTATTTTGTTGAATGAATGGTGGTAATGGTGCTAGCAGTTGACTTAAGTAATACTATTGGTGCAACAGCAACAACTGGCCTGGCTTGTTTTGTCATTCTTGGAATTGGACAAATCTTTTCTTTTTCTGTGCCAAAATAGATTTAAAACAAGATGGGTATATGTTATGTATGACGAGAATGATGATGATGCTAAATGGTAGTGGCAGAAATTGTACAAAAGAAGAAGATTCTAATCATCACCATCAAGGCTAAGGTTTTTGTTTTTTTAAACTGACTTTGTTTTAAAATTAGCTGTTGACAAGAAGCAATGTCGAATGTACATATTTATTGCGGACAAGATAATAAGTAAAGTTAACAAATGAGCTTGACAGAAGAGAAGAAGTGGTTCACATAATTTACATGTTTGAGGTGGATGGTGGTGGCAAGTTGGACTATGAGATTGGATTTCAAAAAAAAAGTTAAAAATGAAATGATTAGAGTAAGTGAGGTCGCAGAATAATTTTAAAATTTATTTAGCATGCGTGCGTAGGATAAATATAAGGAGCAGCAGCAACAAAAAGGACACATATAATATAATAAATGCTACCATATTCACAATCACAATGCCATTGTTGTGAGTCTATACATTATACCTAAATAAATACATATACCAAAAAAATGTGTAAAAAGGATTTTGAAAAATTCTTTTAAAGTCAAGATGATGTGGTATGGGGTTATTAAAAATGACATTCAAAACTTTTTAAACAAAAAATAAAAAATAATAAAATGTTAAGAACGTGATGATGATTATAATTGGGATATGTAAATACGTGATGATAGGAGAGAGAAAGAAAGTAAGATGATAATAAATTATGATGATGACTAATACAAATTTGAAGAAGGATGATGATGGCCAACATCAACATCTTCCTTATACTTAATATGAAAACAGAATTAAAATGAAAAGGAAGACGAATAAACAAATGTGTGTAGGAGTACTACTGCAAACAAAGGAAAAAACAAGGAAGATGTAAAAAATCTTTTTGTGCTTTTCGTAGCTGCTGTTATTGCTAAAAAAAACTTTTATTGCACTCTCCCACCACCACGTTTTCACCCTCAAACTTCAACTTCACTTCAACTCAAAATTATCAGTTATAATTGCATTTTACATTGAAATTGAAGAAAAGAAAAGGAAGAAGATAGAACCCTTCATAATGACAGTAAAGGTTACTCGAGCGATTAATTCATGTGCGCTGAGTTCCTGTGTTTGTGTGTCTGTGAGCACAAAAGTTTTTTGAACCGAAAGGAAGAAACCACATAAGCACCAGAGAAGAAGAGAGAAAACACATATATAGGTATGCACATTTCTACAAGAGGAAGACGGATGTATTTAGCTATGTACGTACATAAGTATGTGATCTAAAGGGAAAAGACTAAAACAAGTGCATTAAGAGGAACATGATCATCATCATCAACATACAGTTATAATGCAGCGGTTACGTTACAACGAATAAAAAACTTAAAATAAATTCATGTCTCTGTTTATTTTTACGGTAAATGCATTGCGATTTGCGATGCTTAAAAAAGAAAATTATGTAAACCACGTAATAACAAATGACGAAGAGTTTGCTGGTCTTACGGATGTTTTAATACCACAATTATTGTATTTGTTTGCTTAAATTTTACCGTGGGTCGAGTGCAGCAGTTTTAAATCCCTAGACCGGCCGATGATTTGAATAACATCAGGCAAGTCCAGCTTGTAGTTTAGGTTATGATGTTTGATGTGATAGAGTAGAAACAATTTATCTATTATTATATTTACTTTGTTCGTAAATTTTCGGAATACGGAAAGAAAAATTGGCGCATCACCGATAGACCAAATTCACAAATGAGCATCACACTACTCTCGTTATACTCTTCCTTTTCTATGCATTCTTTGCTGTCATGATGTTCAGATCATCATGCACTGTCCATCATCATCATCGTGTAATCATGTATGTAGTCCATATAAGGAGAAAAGTGAAGTCAATGTAATATGGGGCATGGGAAAATAATGGGACTAAAACATTGTATGACTCAAGTTGATGGACATACGTACATGTATGCGCATCAAAAAGTATGTATGTAGTATATTTATTATGCACACTTTCGTTTGGTCTTGTGTGTGAATGCCACAAGAAGAGTGAACAACCGACAGTACCAACACCAAAGAACTTTAAAAATATTCTAAACATTTTGTTTTTTTACAAAATGCAGGTTTTTGCGTATACGCACTAAAGCATTGTTAAAAAGTCTAAGTACATAAATGCCACGAGCTATAAAAAATATATTATTATTTAAAATGTGGTTTGGTTTGTGTTTATGTTCCTTAAAAACGTGTACTTTACTAAAAGTGAGAAAAAAAATGGTATATGTATATCTATAACACGCTCCAAAACATGAGCATGCGTAGAAGGAGAATACAGAGGCGTTATTTATCCCTATTATTAAATGTTAGCGAAACAAAAAATAAAGTTTCATGTTGTTTCATTGTAATTTTTATTGGCAGTATAGTAAAGAAGATACGTGGTAAAGATTAAAAAAGCAACATGGGAACTTTTTCTTTAAAACATCATTATCTATACTGTTGTGATTTTCCCAGGAATTTGGTAGGTAGTGTTCTAAATGTTGCTGCACAAATTGTATTACTTTTTTATTTTTCAAAAATTATTTTTATGGAATTTTTATCAGTTACGAAAAATGTAATACAAATGAGGTAAATGTGCATGTGTGTGTAAGAAAACATGAAAAAGGTATGCATTTGTGTAAGGTTTATTTTTGTGGATGAAATTCTGCCAGAAGAAAAATATTGATAAAAAATAGGATCAAACTTGCACTAAAGTGTTATTGTGTAATTAAATTTTTACTACTAC
Source organism: Zhuqinia jingwanae (assembly GCA_027744095.1). Lineage (NCBI taxonomy): Eukaryota > Metazoa > Arthropoda > Collembola > Entomobryomorpha > Paronellidae > Zhuqinia > Zhuqinia jingwanae. The sequence continues at coordinate 5,748 of JAHZNC010006600.1, read as the reverse complement.
TGTCTTATCAAAACTTTGAAAAGTAGTAGTAAACCTCTTGCGAGGAATGTTGCCAATTAGTGATCCACATATACAGATATAAACAAAAGTAAAACATTTGAACGCATAATAATGAATTTAAGGTTTTACTTTACTTTAAATTTGATGCGGGTTTCGAATATTAGATAAACTAACACGTTAACAAAGTATTAATTGGTCTGAAAAATAACACTTGTAACTTACATAAAATTATACTAACATTGCAGGTCGCCAAATTCCATGGGTTTTAACAGGAAACAAATATGATTGATGTTATGCATCACATCTTTTTGGGAGTTTGTATAGCCGAAAATGATGTATCAAGTCACTATTCATCATGTCATAATAAGTCATCTATAAATTTATGCTTACTTGACTTGAAGCCCAAGTCTTCTACACATGCCATCCTATTTTTCTATTGTATTTACATCTAATTAAATTTAGAATATGATTACCACATCTCTACCTTCCTCTCTAATAATAATAATAATCATACACAACACAAAGCAAAAAAAACTTTCAACTTATTAATTTTCAAGCTAGCGATTTATAAAAATAATATGATTTCTTTTGACTTATAATGATGATGGATTATAATACCTAGGTTTTTACTTGACATGTCCACAGCAATTACTAATAATAAGTAATTAACTTTTGCCCATCTCATCTCTCATGATCATATCATGATGATCGTCGTCGTGCATACTGGGAAATAATAATATATAATATTTATATTTTGTAGAAACATAAAAAACCAATCAGCTAACAAATAACATATAGCACATAACAACAAAGGTTACTATTATTACAAATTATTATACGCAGCAATCGACTTTTTAAAAATTGTAAATTGAATCTGAAAAGATTATCATTATTATTATTAGTATATTTTTTGCACTAATAAAAGAGCTGTAGTTTTACTGCTGAAGAAATTTTGTTTTTTACTGATTGGGATTGATGCAAGCATGTCAAATAGGAATACTATATGTATAAAATAGCTTAATCGTGTAAAAAAGTGAGGTAAGGTAAGACCTACTGCACTTTTATCCTCATCTTCATCATTCATAAGAATAAAAAATATGTAGGTAATCTGTCGTCCACGACTTTGTACTATACAACAAATGATATATATTGTTATTATTATTTGAGTTAGTTTTGTGCATATCACGGTTCAATACACCTTTTTCTTTTTTACTGTGCTCTCTTGCCGTTATCGTAAGTTATATAGATTAATGGCTCATCCAATCTTCATCATTACTACATTGTACTTCTCATCATACCTAATCATAATGATCGTTATGATGCCATTATGCAGGATATTTATATGTAGTAGTAGTAGTAGTAGTGGTGGTGGTGGTGGTGGTAGTTGTAAACTAAACAAGTATTTTGTGTACAGCTCTGCAACACATCATATTATGTATGTGATGCATAAATACATACATACATCATACATGAAGGGGCACTGTAGTAATAATTATTGTTATTATTTACTATGAAAAATTAGTACTTTACTACCACCATCCTATATTATCAAACAATTCTTGTTCAGCAAAAGTTAAATCATAAATCTAATCTTTGAAATAACCAATGAATTTCATCATTTCAGCAAAATACACATATTGTTCCTCCTCTTTTATCTGCCGACAATAATATTACCTATGTATTACGTGCTATACTGTTTTTGATGTAATAGTAATAATAAGCCATTCTTGGTCGCCAGCTAGGTCTCAACATTCGTACCACAAGATACCCAGCTTCATACTTTGGACGGAGTTACCAGAATTAATATTGCATTCACCAACGCACCAAATCATATCGATTTTTTTGTCGTCGCTCAATCTAAAGTAAAGTAAGACCAGCTATTTTTTAGATTTCTTTTTCTTGCACTGCTCAACTATTTGCCATATTATGATGATATGAAATATATCTACCTCGTCACCACCAACTTTGTTACAAATTTTTTATCTCTTCACAAAAACGTCCTTCTCGTCTTGCTGTGAAGAAGAAGGTGGAGTAGAAGATTACATTATGAATTTTTCTGCCGTTATATATTATTATTACTACTACTACTACAAGATTGTTTATTCCTCTTTCCACTTAGCTTTTGTAGTAATGACCATATTGCATTTTGCCATTTTACTACTTACATCAGCAGCAGCAGAAGAGGAAAAGAGGCAAAAGGGGGTTTGACTCTTAACCAACAAAAACTTTAAAAGTCTCAATGTTAGAATGCCTGTGTGCCACTTTTTCCCAAAATGAGTTTTTTATTTCTTGTGTGAATAGGTATGTTACTATTACCTGTGACAGCAAAGCACACACAGCTACACACGCTTGTATTGTACCTATGCAATAAAAAAATGCATGTGCTTTCAGCTCTCAAGCAGGTACTTAAAATTTCTACGAAAAACACATAACCACCACCAGCAGTCTAGTAGACCTGAAAAGCTTGATACGCTGTTTTGTTCGGCATTAGCAGAGAAATGATCCATATCTCATTATTAATTTATCGTTCAAGATTTTTATTATTATGGTTCGGAGAGGATGCTGGCATTGGCAATACATGTGCATGGATGCATTTATTTTGCGTTACCATTATTATTATTTTATTATTGTATTGATGATGATGCTTATTACATTGAATTTGTGAATTGATTGCGATAATAAAAATGACAAATGTAATTTTATTTTGAATGCGAAAAATAATCTATTTATTCCATCACCATCTATCTATCTAACAATAAAAAAGTATATCTATGAATGTATATATATCTGTATCAGAGAGTACAAAGCTACAACAATAATTGATAAAAAAATGTTTCTTATTTTCAAGGCAAGGTCAATTACAGATAGCAATATAGAATAATCGTAAACTTTCAAAGGGCTCTCTCTGTGATGATATTTATGTGCTGGTTATTTCTTTTTTTGTTCTAATTTGAATCGATATTGATATTGTTGTCATATATTGCAAATGGGAAAAATTTCCATGTATGTATGTCTGTTGTTGAAAAATAGTTGTAATGTAGGTAGTAATAATATTTGGTGGTAATATTAAAAACAAAGAAAAAGAATTAAAAATTGTGACTTACTTTTCACTTGTTTTTTGATCGGTTTCGTTGCATCAAGCCAGTGCTGTAGGGAGAAAAAGCGAAAAAAGTTGTTACATGATTTTGTATAAAAAAGTTTAAAAAGAAATGTGTCTAATTCTTGATTTTTATCAGAAAAAAATTGAATGCAACTTTTTTTTTGAATTATTTTAAATTTGAATCTTGATTTTTTATATACAATTTTTATTTTATGATTTGATTTAAGAAAAGCTGCATAAAACTTGGTCATCACATCAGCATAATAAAATAAGCCAATCTTGTTGGATATAAATTTTGATTCTTCTTTTTGCTAAAAAAACGTTATGTTTATGCAACATGTATTAATATGAGGTTATCGAAAAGGATATAGAGATAATTTGATAGCATCATTTACATTTTAAGTGGGAAAAGTTGCATCGTATTTTGTAAATCGAACTTTATAAAGAAATTTGAGATTATCTTTGAATATTTTATTATTCTAGCTACTAACCTGTACATGATTGACATCCGTAAACTGCAATCCGAAATAGTCCTTTTCAATCAGGTCTAAGTTGTAAAATACTTGCTCGTACAGATCGCTCCCGAGTGCCTTTTTCTGTATAAAAATATTTTTAAAAATTAATAAATATGTACATGACCAACATTTTGAGTTGAGTTTTAGCATTACACGACATTGACGAATCGTGAAAAATCGATGACAGCAAGCAAAAAGCTTAAGAAAATAAGATGCATAAGAAAACAATATACCTAAAGCAAAAGCCATGTTACCAAAAAAGGTAAGAAGATAAGATGATCATCAACTTCAAACTGTCATCATCCGAAATTTTACCACAAAAACGCAAAACCCATTATTAAAGGGACAAGACGGGTCGTCGTCGTGTATACTTTTTTCCATACAAACCTGTCTACGCAAACGCAAACGAAAATGATTCAAAGTGCAAGAGACTTTTTTGGTGGTGGGTCTCTGTGTGGTTTACCATCCGTTGGGCTATACATGTCAAGTTACATACTCTTCTTTTTTTTTATAAAAAAGGGATAAACCACAACACAACCTTTTTATCCTTTTGTAAAGAAAAAAATGGCAAATTAACTTTTGAAGAATATACATAATATTATTACCATCATGGTCATCATGATATGGTGGGCATAAATTTTTTTAAAGGTAATGCATTTTTTAACTATTAAATCCAATCAAATCAAGCTAACATGATAATGTTTGTGTGTTATTGTTTGGTGGATTTGAGCGAGAAAGGAGCAAGATTAATGCACAAAGAGTAAGCCGCATTCCTTAAAAGAAAAAAAATTGAAGAACCAAAAGATATTAGGGTTAGGGACAAAATTTAAAAGAGCGAAGAAAAAAACCCCAGCATGCCATGCATAACTCAGACATTTGATACATCGCTCGCACAGACCAAAGGATATATTACCAGTCTTCTTGTCTGCTGCATCAGAGTCTACCCGCACAACACAAGACACAAAATATATGAAGCTGCTTTCTCGTTTTTTGCCCTTAATGCTACTACACACACTATCATCAACATGATAGTCATCTACCCAATACAATATGCTTACTACTTACTTAATATTCTTGAAAAATAGTAACCTTTTTTCTGCAGAAAAAGCAAGTATCCACGTTATATTTATACTATTATTATTATTATTACTCATGATGCAAAAGTATGCAATAAATGTGAAATGTGTGTGTAATCCCGTTAGATTCTCCCACGAATATACATTTTTATTCTCCATCATCCCCACAAGAATAACCACTTGTTGCATTTTTATCAGTTTCATCTTCAGTTGAGGAAAGAACTTGGCTCGGGCAAAAACGTGTATTTCGTACTAGGTATGCATTCTTATTATTATTTGCCGACACCACAAAATACACATTCAACATTCGTTTTATACGATAATGACGGTAAAGATGAGAATGATGACGGCTCAAGAAAAGAAGACAGTTGTTATTTGCAAACATTGAAATTCTTGAAAATTGCAAATATTACGCTCTCATGCATCTTTTGCATCATCCTCATTCTCATCATCATCGTCACACCAAAACACATACATTTGTATACTACTGTGACGACCTAGTGATTTATGTACATGGTGAATCGAATGAGGAAATCACGAAAAAATTACAGGAAGATATTGAAAATTTGCAGAAGTGGTGCACTCAGAATAAGATGGAAATAAACATAGGCAAGACACAATGCATTATGTTTCAAAACAAAAAGTCCACTGAAGAACTGTCACTTAATCTTCAAAACGTGCGCATTGAACAAGTTCAAAAGTTTAAGTACCTTGGACTCACACTATCAGAAACGCTCACGTTTGAGGAACATTATGAAAAAATTTGTAAGGAAATGACGAGTAGAACGTACCTACTGTATCGACACAAAAAAAGCTTTACCCCAAAGTGGCGTCATGTATTCGCGACATCACTAGTATTGTCAAATTTGGACTACTGCCTACCTATATGGGGTGACTTGTGCATCACGAAAATAAAACGGATAAATAAAATAATTCTTAGGTTAGCAACCCTTGTTGTGAATGCAAAACAGAAGCACAAGTCAAACGGCATAGACAGATTAGAACAATTGAGTTGGATGATGTGTCATGAGAGACTTGAAATCTTTACTCTCATGTT
>JAHZNC010006599.1:0-22193 GCA_027744095.1 Zhuqinia jingwanae | reverse complement strand
TTTGCTACTTCGTTATCCCGTTGTAAGGGTTTATTTATATATCAAACTGGTTTTACAGCACAATGTAAACTTTTAAAGCGCACTCACCACTACAACAGTATTCATTTGTATGTCAACTTTCCTTATTCTGATGCACTAAAGTGTTTGGCTTTAAATGTTGCGTAGTGGTTTGGATGATTTATATGAGTAACGCATTGAGGAATTTAACTTTTAAGTGTATTTTTAAAAAAATGCGTATTAATTGCGCACGTTCAATAGCATTCTGACAAATAATGTTCAAAATCCGACAAATAATATAAGCAAAAATGCATTGGCACGTTAAATACAATTACACGGTTAATTATAAATAGTTAACTATTTGGATTTCAAAACTACCGTCGTATTTGAAATCATAATGCTCGATTACATATACATACTAATTTTGGAGCTAATCCAAATAAAAGAGCTAGTTGTAATTATTTACCTACAGTTAACTAATTGTGAGTTCAAAATAAATATAATGATACTGATAATGTGAGCAAAAGGGCACTGGCATGTTTTTGGAACATTTGCATGGCTTTTGCACCGTTCATCTTAAAAAATTGTGTGCGGGCAATGTCCACATCACCATCCTTCATTTGACAGGAGCGCAAGATGTTATGGCCTAGGTATCTGTATAATCTGTAAAAAGTACTTTTACATAACAACCATACTATTGTATTAATATTGTATTAAAATATATGATGATCCCTATTTCCCTCACGAGTAGCTATCCCCACATGCCAACCTTGCCAATATTGCCAATTCACTCCAACCATGTTTAAAGAGGCATTTCGTGTTCAGTTGCCCCCGATTTATTATGTACATATTATCTGTGTTCAAAGTTCAAACGCACCAACCACACAGCTATTTTTAATAATTTAATAATGATTTTGTCCTTTAAGTTTATATATTCTATATAAACATTACTAATTAAATGTTGTAGATTCACGTGGTGTTGTTAGTTTTCAGCTGCAGTTCATGTGAGAAACGTTTAAGGGATATTTTTGAAGTTGTCATTTACTGCCATGTAAATTTAATAAACTTATCTCACAAACATTGCAGCTAAAAACTAACAACGCCACATTAATCTACGACATTTAATTAGTAATGTTTATATAGAATATATAAACTTAAAGGACAAAATCATTATTAAATCATTAAAAATAGCTGTGAAAATATTGTGAATCGTATTTACATTTATATATGCAATCAACGTAATTTGATAGACACCTACGACGTTTACTTTTATTGGCACTCAGTAGCGTGCACCAGATGTGTCGTCTCAGAAAGGAATCTTAAAGCAAAAGCCCGTCCAATGAGCCAATGACTAACGAATAAGTAGGTACTTAATTATTAAATGCTAATATGTGATTAGTGATTATGTAAATGTAGTCTAGCTCGGCAGCCAGCTCACAGCTCACCTAAATTTCTAGCTCCATAAAATTCGCATTTTCATAATTCAGATGTGCAATTCTAAGTTGTAAAGTGAGTGAAAGGAGAGTTGGGTGTGCTTGGATTCTAGAGTGGTGGAACATGAGAGGTGGACTGCTCGTGAGTGAGTAAAAAGTCCAAGTTGAGCTTGCCTGCAATTCTACACATTTTGAGAATTGAGAATTGAGAGTGAGCAGGAGCAGAGGAGAGAGACGAGAGACACTCTTTCCATCATACACACTTTTTTGAGCATTGTTCCTCTGTAAATACATTGTGCTCCTCCATTCACACTATTCACACTATTCACAAACAAAATCCCAAAACATGAGGGAGTGCAATAATATTTGTGCACAAGTGATATACAGTGTGTGATTCAGTAGTGCATAGTGCATGTAGTACTAATACCAATAATAATAGTAGGGGCCAGCACTCAGCACTCAGCACTCAGCACTCAGCACTCAGCACCAGTATAATACTCAGTTCACCACTAGTAGCCATCCATGTTCTGCCGCTGCTGCCATCCCTAATCCCTATTCCCTATATCCCCTACATGTATTATGTATATCTTCTTTACTATTAGCTCTACTATCACTTGATTATTCCGACTATTCAGACTTGCAGAGTGAGGAGTCAGTCAGTCAGTCAGTCAGATGGGCTGATAATATTATTATGCTCTGGGATGATACAAAATACAAGGAAGCCACTGGATACACTTCCAAATTCCAAATACAAAATAATAATAGCTAAGAATATTAATAAAAAGAAGTAGAAGAACAAGAATATTAGCCAGAGTGGTGCTAACTATAGACAGGGTCACCACTGATGTGTTTGTGTGTGTCGTCTGACCCCCGTCGTACCTTGGACAATAGATCTGCTAAAATCCGATCCTCCTCCTCGTCCTCCTCGTCCTCGTCAATTGGGATCTTCCTCCTCGTTCACTTTACAGGAGCAGGAGCAGCAGAGCACAAGAGAGGGGAACGAATGCGCGAGTGCCAACAACTATGACCCACATCTGCCCACTTTTTTTCACCACACAACAAGAACAAGAAGAAAGAAAGAAAGAAGAGGCAGACATCAGCAAGAGGAGGAACGCCACTACACGCTTGAGCTGAACTCCCCCTCCCTGACCACTTTGCACCACCTCTAATCACGCCAAATGACAAATGAGCAGTTAAGTCGCAATAGCGACAAATATGTAAGTGGCGAAATGTGAAGTAATTATTGTGTTGTTGATTGTATGAATTGAATGAATGTTTGCTATTGTGACAATGTACAGGGACCCCGGTATAATGAGTTTGAGGTGCTCTACCAGAACATGAAGTATGGGTTGACGGCGACCAAGGAGCTGGTAGACTTTTTCAAGGAGCGCTCCTCCCTGGAGGAGTCCTACTCCAAGTCGCTGCTCAAGCTCGCCAAAATCACAGCCAATGCAAATTGCAATGGGACGTTTGCGCCGTACTGGCAGATCCTGAAGCTGTCCTCCGAGAAGCTGAGCAACATCCATTTACAAATGACGCAGAAGGTGCAGGAGCTTGTGAAGGAGCTGGGCAAGTACGCGGACGAGCTGCAGAAGAAGCACAAGAGTGTCAAGGAGGAGGAGGCGGGCACGCTGGAGGTCGTCCAGCAGATCCAAAACTCGACGACCATGACGATGAAGACAAAGAAGGTGTTTCAGCAGCGGGCCGCCGAGCTGGAAAAGTGTCAAAAAGACAATGCATCGGCCAAGGAGATTGAGAAGGCGGAGGGGAAGGCGAAGAAGGCCCAGGAAGAGTACAAACAGTGGGTGGACAAGTATCAGATGGTGAGGGAGGACTACCAGAGCAAGATGCCGCTCGCCTGCAAGCACTTTCACGACGTGGAGACGAGTCACCTGCAGCAGATGAAGGAGTTTGTCAGCACCTACGCCCAGATCATGGACAGCAACCACCTGCTCATCCAGCAGGTCAACACCGAGTTTCGGGAGGAGTGCAGTCGGATGACGGTGGACAAGCTCATGGAGCTCCTCAAGACCAAAGCAGCTGCATCTGAGACTGGATCAAATAGTGAGACTCTCTCAGATTACCCTATTCCCAATACACACATTTATACGCAATACACACATTCAGCAGCAGCAGTATCTCATTCTTATTTCATGTCTCATAATATCAGTGCTGCTAGATGTGTTGGTCACCTCAGAGGAGATGATGATGATGGGCAACGGAGGGAACGAGAGCCTCATCATTGCGGGACTGGGTGCTAGTAGCTCCTCCTCGGGATTCGGCGGCTTCGAGGACAAGTCGGTGAACGGGGGCGGGAGCGACAAGTACAGCACGACCACCAGTGGTAGTAGTTTGGCTGTGGTGATGGAGAAGAAGAAAGAAGGTAACGTAAGCGTTGATAGCTCCTCCGCGTCCGTCGTTGTTGACGGAGGAGCAGAGGTGCGAGCGAGCAAAGGGTCACGTCGGACTACCTCACTTCTCAATCTCTTCATCCCTCTCTCCTCCCAGGGTACGTACGTGTCTCCTCCTCTCTTCGGCCACTCACGCACTCTCTTCTTTCGTTTTTTTTTTGCCTCTCTCTCTCGCACACACACACACACACTCACTCACTCACTCAGACACATCCTCTTATTATGATTACTTTATTACCTATTATTATTAGTACTAGTGAATTGCTCAGTAGCAAAGTTGCCAAAGTAGCAACCCTTATCATTATTATTCATGATGATGGATGACTCATTCCGAGTTGTGCACTTTCATTTATAATTCCTAATTCTTGGTAGCATTTTGTTTCCAGTCCAACCAACCTCACCTTGTTCAGCAAACCTCGCTCGCCTCACAATAAATAATAGAATGGGAGGATGATGAGGAGGAGGATAGAGGTGACTACGAACTCTCAGTGTGTCAAGTCCAACAACCAAGATAGAAATAGAGATCATCATCATCATCATCATCATATTAATTAGCTATTAAATAGAAATTGCAGTGTGCACTGGGCAGACAATCAAACAAATGGATGCTGAATATGCTGATAGACTGATTGAATAAGATGGTGATGAATGAATCCTGTGATTGATGAGACCCTTTCCCTCCTTCTCCTCTTCCAACAAGAAATGCATGCAAGAAGAAGAAAAAGAAAGTTGTAGTTGTACATATATTATAGAATGGAGCCAATGGAGGAATGAAATTGTGTCCCTTTGTGTGTTTGTTGTGGGCTGAGTCGTTGAGTGGGTTGGCCCTGCACCCTGCACTTGTGAAATGAAGACCGCTTTTCTGCAGATTTGTTTGGTGTGTGTTTTTGTGTGCAAAGTTCCCTGCTCCTTGAACAAGTCTCTCCCTTTTTTGGAAGCACTCTTCTCTTCTCTCTTATCAAAGGGCAAAGGGAATGAACAAGCCTGTCCTCCTCATAGTCCTCAAGTCCTCATTCCTCTTCTTCTTATTCTAGTTTTTTGTTGTGCACACGCTCACACGCTAATTGTTGATAATACATTTTTTCTCTCATTTCTCTCTTATTATTATTATTATTATTATTGCAAGTTGTATTTACTTGACGTAGTGGTTGGTCACTTGGGGTGCTCTTCTTCTTGTCCTCATGTTTGTATTTGTATGGGTCTTTTGCTCTTTGCAGGGAACAAGTCCAATAATTCTTGCTCCGTTAGTAGCTCAAGTAACCACAAGCAGCAGGGCTCCAGCGCAGCCCAAAACAACACAACAACAACAACAACAACAACAGAGTCGCCCAGCTTTGAACACCAGGCCTTGCCTTGCTCTGCTGAGCCCAACAACAAGCAAACAACAACGCTCTCCAGGTCGTCCAACAGCAGAGGATCCAAATGTAAAATAATTAAAACAAAAAACAAAACTAAACTCTCAAATCATAATTATTAATAATAATAATAAGGTAATTTAGGGATAATTATAGTAGGTTTAGATGATGAGAATAATTTCCCACACCTGTACTAACTAATAATGATTGCTCTATTATGCTGGGCTAACCATAGCCGCTCTTCTCTCTTTCCTTTCTGCCTTGTATTTATATTATCTCGCTACTAGTAGCTTTTATTTTAACAACAGAGTTTTTGGGTGATGTTAGTTAGTAGTTAGTACAGGTTAGTTAGGAGTAGGAGTAGTAGTAAAAACTTAGTAGCTAACAATAATATTTTTACATTCCTCCTTGGCATGTTTGTGGGATTGTGCATGGGCAAGATGGGCAACAGCTTTGGACTTGGCTTTTACAAAAGGGATTACTTAGAATATGCGCATGTAAGGAAGGGGTGGCTGGGTGGGTGGTTGGGCCACTTGAACCAATTCTTCTTCACAACCTACCCTAACCTCAAGCAATTCTTGTTACTGAAGGACTTGAATGTTGAGGACGCTACTCTCTCAGCTCATCTAACCTTGCTTCCTACTCCACTCTTCTCCTCATTAAATCCATTTAGTTATGAAATAACCATTAGACTGGTATGGATATGGTATCCAGTATCCACTCCCTAACCCAACATGAAATAATAAAGGAGAAATGGAATGGGGGTAGAAGTTGGGCTTAGCTGCATTGCCACCACCCTCACTACCACTACTTCTTCTTAACTAACCACCCACTAATAAATAATAGGGATAACTTGTCATCATTGATAAGCAGCTTGTGTTGTACTCAAGGGAAGTGTGCCTTTGTGTGTGATCCTTTTCGTGACAAGGGAGGATACAGTTGGTGCGCCCCTTCTTGGATAGGAGAACGTTATTTGAGTGAATGCTCATTGTTGGGTGCACACTTTCTCCCTTTTTAACGAAAACAAAAAATGATGGATTTTTTAGTAGGCTCCCCACCACCACATCCACCTGTTATTGTTGTTTTAAATAATTGGGTAGGTAAATGATAATAATAATTAGCGTTTTGTTTTTGGTGGCGTGTGCGTGTTCGGCCTGGTGTAGGCCCTGACTCGGGCTTTGTAGCACATAGTCCAGTAGTTCGTGGTGCTCGTCGTAGTGCCGCCGCCGCTGCCACTCGCAACAACAACAACAACAACAGCAGCAGCCGTCACAACAATGAGCCAGTTTGCACGACAACAACAACAACAACAACGGCAGCAGCAACTACCACTCTTTCCTCATCCATTTCTGATTCTTTGTTGCCTACCAAAGTCCTTGGTAAAAATATTTCTTTTACAAAACAACCAACTTTCAATTCTTTTCCCAATTTATTCTTATCATTTTTTTTTTAATTTTTGACCCACACCTGCTGTTCAAAATTGTCAATTTGTGACAGGACAAGATGTTTGTGCTTTTCCACTTGCTTTGATTAGTTGGAAAGAGGTTGTTCTCAACAAATGAAGCCCCTATAATTAATTTGTGATGTTTGACAGAGAAAGATAATAAGAAAGTAAGATAGTAAGATAGTAAAAGTAGCCACTCTTAGTCTTGCCCCCACTTTTTGTCCGTGCAGGACAACTAAAGTTGCCACCAACGAAAAGAATGATACACTTTTGGAAGCTTTAGTTGCGCAGTAGTTAAAGGAGTTGAACCTAACGTGTTGAACTACTTACACTTAGTTGTGAGCCGAGTATTCCTCTTTTGTGTACGTAGACAGCCCCTCCGATGACAGTTGTTGATTTTCCCTGAGGTCAGGTGGTCCACGACACACACACTCTCTCTCTCTCTCTCTACCTTTGCTCCTCCTCAACAACGCATTCATTTATATTTTTTGTATTATCATCTTATTTATTTATTTATTTTTTATTATATTATCTTTATTTTTATTTATTTATCAAGTCATTTGGGGAGATGAATAATTATGTGTATGTTCATGATGCTAATTAAAAGAGAAAATTTGTTGTGGGAATTGCTAACAAAAAGTGATGATGGTTGGTTGGTTGGTTGGTTGGTCAGGGTTCCTGAGAAGTCGACGGGGCAAGAAAAAGGACAAGAAGCGGGGGAAAAAGAAGGATGGGAACTCGAGTGGGAAGGAAGACAAATCCGAAGGGTGACAATAATAATAATAATTAGATTATGATGCATTTGGGATTTGGCAATTTCCGCTTTTTAATTCCGGAAATACAAACTGTAATTCTGTAAGGATTGATCGAAATAAGGATAATTGATATAGGGAGGACAAGGACGAGAGTCAAAAGTCGGAAACTCCGACGGCGGAAATAGATGAGGAAGGGTATACAGTGCCGCCAAAGTCGACCTGGGAGAATGACAAGAGCAGCTTCTATTCCAGCTCTGACACTGATTCGGGTGAGGAGCGAGAGAGACGCCGGACTCATTCATCTCTCCTATTCATGTCTTTCATTCTCTTTCATTGACTTCCATTCTCTTTCCGCAGAGGATGAACGAGAGAAGCGCCTTCACATTGAAATCAAGCCGCTGAGCAACGGGACTGCACCGCTCAGCGCAAGTGTGGACGAGCTTAGGAGCACGGTCGAGAATCTGACCCTGTCCCCGGCGGGAATGACGGGCACCTTCTGCAACACGCTCAAGGGTCGCAAGCTGCTCCACGAGGCAGACAGTCAGATGAAGAGGTCACAGTCCGTGTCGCAGCAGATTGGCAGCTCGTCCCCTCCATCCAGACATCCGTACACGCCCCTCAGCCCGCCCATCCCACCACCAAATCCCCGCTCTAGTCCTAAACTTGCAATGGGTGGAGGAGGAGACGCCAGTGCCGCCGCCGCTATTGCAGCTAGCACAGGTGGTGGGGCATCGTCAGTCTCCTCCCGCTATGCTGACCTTGGCGACCTCTTTGCCGAGATAGAGGAGATTCAACCTGGCAGCGGGGGCCATGGAGGGGCTGGGCCATTGGGCACCCTGTCCAAGTCGTCAGTGAGCTCACTCCAGCTGAGGAACACGCCGACGCCCACCTCGACAACCATTCCACGACCTCCGTCCCGCCCGCGGCCCGAGGGACTTGGCCAGAGAAACACGACCAACTCGCCGTCGCCAGCAATTTCGAGAACGGAGAGCATTGGGAGCCTGGAGCGGAGTCTGGGGAGTCACATGATCGGGGCAAGTGGTCCAATCACTCTTAGTACTAGCCCACATCTCACACTGCCCCATTTACTAGTAACATTGCCCTGTGTCCTAATTATCTGTTTTTGTCTCTTTGCAGATCTCTCCAAAGGGGGGTGCTGCCTCCTGTCCGCTCCACCTTGTCGCATTTTGGAAGTGTGAGACGAGCCAAACAGACCTCCGCATAGACTACAAGTACAACAGTCACGCCATGGCCACCACTGTTCCTGAGACCTTCGGCACCTCTGCAACCACCTCATATCCACCCCTCCTCCAGGTCTGCGTCGCTGCACCTGTCGACGGAGGCGTCAAATCCATGCAGTCCAAACCTAGTGGTCAATGGTGAGCATTTAAAAAAAAATACAATAACCCTTCGACTTCTACACTTGTAATCTAATTATTGTTATTATTATTATTATTATTATTATTATTATTATTATTATTATTATTATGACATTGCATGGGTTCTAGGTTTCCCAACACAAATCGGGCATGCTGGAAAATTCCCGCCCTCTCGTATTCGCATGACAATCAAGGAATTGGATCGCTCCGGGCCCGTTTCGAGATCAGCAATGGTCCCAGCGCTGCTGTAAGTCCACTAAGCACAGTGGAGTAACCTGTTGGGTTAGCTTCCACTTGACTCACTTTCTTGTTCTTGTTGTACTTGTTGTTTAGGGTACCATTGCCGCTCAGTTTAGCTGTGAAAATTCGACACTGTCCGGATGCGAGTTCCAGTTGTCAGGAACTGGCTACAGGGTCTCCCTAATCAAGAAACGATTCGTTTCCGGTAACCACTTGCATTATTATTACATAATACATACATACTTGGCAGCATGTTTAGCTAGTCTTACTCTCTAATTTGGAATTCAATCAAGTGCAAATGTTACAAATGCAACATTTTTATTTGCAGGCAAGTACACATGTGAAGCTGTGGACAGCGCTAGTCGATACGCGCTTCCACCCGGTCCTGCGGGGGATGCTGGAATGCAGCTCTAATGTCTGTCTGTCTGTTTGTCTGTGTGTGCGTGTGCGTGTGCGTGTGCGTGTGCGTGTGTGTGTGTTTGTGCTGCCTCCTCCTCTTCCCCCACCTCTCTCTCTCTCTCTCTCTCTTTCTCTCTCTTTCTCTCTCCATCAACCCCACTCAATCATCTGAGGGGAAGAAGAGGCTGAAGAAGAATGACAAGAACTGCCTCTGTTCCGTTCCTCTGGTTGGTCTAAATGAGCAACTAATTTAAGGAGGAGCATCCATCTGCCTACATCTTATAATATTATGAGCCAACCATACACCACTACCACCACCACCACCACCACCACCATCACCATCACCCATTTATAGATAATGCATCAACAAAGCAACTCAATCAACGTTACAATCAAGAAACAAGTCTTGCTTTACAAAAGTTGAAAAGTTCCCAGATGAAATGAAAGAAAGAAATGAATCAAATGTGAAAGGGTTGTCCCCAACATACACTTGTGACCTTTAACCAACCTTGCAATTCAACTTGTGGATCAGGAAGGGGAAAACCAATGAAATTATAAAAATAATAATGATAATACTAGAAGAAGAAGAAGAAGAATGATAGATTGAGAAATTGAAATTTCTGTTCTCCACTCTTTTCGCTGTGAAAGCGTTAAATAAGTCTATGTGCTCGCTTTAAAAAACAAATAAATAAATACATACATTCCTCAGTTAAAAATCCTAGTCAGCTATTATTTATTTATTTATTTATTTAGTCATTTGTTTTGCCAAAGTGAAGGGCCAATCTTAATTTCGTGGCATTTGAAAAGAGAGAAAAAAGTGTATAGGAAGCCGGCCTCATTCTACTGGTTTTTTGTATGGCTACATAATGCTTCTCATTCTAATGATCTAATAGTAATATGCAGAATATGCAGAATATGCAGAATATGCACTGGAGGAGATAGTTTTGAGGTGCATTCCAAACTTGTTTATTGTACAATTTCCCTCAAACTTTCGCTCAAACTTTTCAAACCGGATCAATCAGTCAGTTAGTGGGTTGCCAAGGAAATAGTATGAATTTGGTTTATTGTTGGCAAGTGCACTGCACACTGCACACTGTCCACAAGAGATGACATGTGGATCCCCACACAAGTGCTAATGCAAACCAGCCACCAACCTGCAATAATGGCATAATAATAATAAAGATATTTGTAGGTGCATTCACTCACGGTAAAAGCATGCAAAGAAGGAAAAATGGTAGTAAGCATTCAATTTTAGTGATCAAAATGCGCATCTTAAATAGTAATGGTGCAAATTTGGGAGAATTGTGTTAAATAGTAAATAAAGTGATGCTCTTGGGAGGATACAAGTGCAACTCATGCAAGTACTGGAGTATGATCATGATGACACTTGTTGCATCTTATTACTAATAACTCATTACTAATGAGTCATTAGTATTGTTAGTTGAGCAAATCCCGAGTAGTTTTATTTATCCAGTTCTTCTCCATTCTGCCCTGTCCATCCTTTATCGGAAAATGTGTGCCTCCAGCTATGTTGGGAACAAGCTTCTTGTTTCTGTTCATGATGGCTCGTGGGAATAAGAGGAATAATGGAGGGGACAAGAGGAAGCAAGCAATTGAGTGTGCACAAAGAGGAAGGAACAATTTGTAGAAAGTTGTATGCACAAATACAAATTAGCCAATCAACGACTATTCTCAACGTTTGCATTGAGGAAATGAAAGATTGGATGTGCTATTTCAGTATGAGAAAATGCATACATAGCTGGCATGTTGTTGTTGTTGTTGTTGTTGTTGTTGTTGTTGGTTGCTGCACTAGCACCTATGAACCTATGAACCTATGCACCTATGCACCTATGTAGCTGGTTAACAACAAGTGGCTTTGTAATAATAATAATAAATAATGGAATTGACAAGTTGAGTTGGTTTGTTGATCCCAACAAGTCTCTCATTGCCCCCACGTGACTCATCATCAGCTAAAAATATGGATGAAGCAAGTTGCAACGTTGCAAGTGAACTGAGGGAGGAGGTGATGATAAGGACTAAGGACTAAGAAGGATAGGAAGGACAACACAAGAAGCTGTCATTTAAATGTAAGTAGAGGAATGGACTAGTAGTAATCTCTGTTGTAGACATCTCTCGTTTGGCAATGAGGACTGGATTAAAAGGATGGGAGTATGGGAGTGCAATAAAGCGTGATGCTACTAGTATTGCAAATTGCAATTGATATTAAAGGGATGCTATATGCTATTTGCTATGCTCATGCTGCTCTATTGCTATTAATAAGGGACAATTGGTCGTGGTGGTGGTGGTGGTCCACCTGCTGCTCCACTACTAATCACCTATTCACCTATTACCATTATTATTATTATTATTATTATTATTATATTGGTGGTTATTAATTGCTTATTATGAGTGGCAGAGAGTCGCTCAAAAGTGGAGAAGCAAACCTTGAGGCTACTCCCTCAAAGGCTCAAAGTACAAGTAGCAACTTGCCTAGCTCTATGCTCTTGTCTGTTGTGTTGGTGGCCCGCACCATAATGATCACTCCTCTTGAACCTCACTCAGTGAGGCTCAATCACATACTCTAGTATGCAAAGCTGTACTCGAGTGCCTGCTCACAATTAATTGCGCATAATGTGCCGTTAGTATTCATGTGTCGTCCATTTTCCTAGCACTCCACTACTTGTTTCTCTTCCTCCTCTTCATTTCATCATTTTATCATTTTAGATTTTAGACTGCGACTGCGCAACTCTGCCTTTTTCTAGCTCCCTCTCACTTGCTTCAGAGTTGAGAACTTGAGAGTTGAGAACTTGAGATTTGAGACAGGGTATTAGCAAATCTGAAATCAGAATGGGGCACAAATACAAAAAATACAATAGCTTGTACAGTTGTACACTTTTGAACATGAGGAGATTGCGTATTTACAAAAAATCAATCCCAACAAGTCTGCAACGTGAAAGCTGTAAGGAAGGATTGTTTCACAAAACAAGTTAGTGGAGGAGCCGCTCCTCTTTCACATCATGATCGATCATCATATCCTCCGATATACAGTCTGTCCACAAGAGTAGCCAACACTGCTTTTCTCACATAAGTAAAAAGAAAGTTGCTTCATTGCTTCCCTCTCACCACCTCATCCAGTCTCACTTTCAAAGCTGCAAAGAAACTTTGTTGCCATAATTGTCAAAGAGGACATTTACAGATTACAAGAGCAATTAGTTGGAGTGCTCAATATGAAACTTGAAGTAGCTATCTTTGGCAAGTTTGAGTTTTGTCAATCCTGTTTTGTCCCAAGTTATGAGTCGTAATAATGAATGACAAACTAAGGCAATGTGGAGTGGGAAAAGTCGCCTCGATTGGAATTGAGACTATTGAGAGCTCACCGCTTCTCATTTCTTTAATTCCCCTAATGCAGATGTGAAAAAAGCCCACATTTTACTAAATTGTTAGGATAATAAAATGGTAACGTGCGGCCGGCGGGCAGATAAACGGTTGGTTGTTTCGTAGCACTGCTTTTTGCACAGCAATAATATATTATGTTATTGAAACGTTTTGGGTGTCTGTCCGGCCAGGCGCGGGCTACAGCCTACACCGTTGAACTCAGTGGGCCCAAATTATTGGGCTAAGGCCTCGGGACACATGCAATTTCAGCCCGGGGTCACCCCCTGCGGATGGGTTTGAAAAGCCAGACTGTTTGCTCACACCATTGAACAGCTAAAGGGGTTGGACCCAAATTGGGCAGCGAGCCTCTCACACAACCCACATTTTAAAGGGAATTTGAATGGGGGATGATGAGATGGACAAAGTAACTTGGTTAATTATGATGACAAGGCAGGCCTTTCACAAACCATCAATCCTTAGATGGTTAACGTAATTTATAAATTTACGACGCAACTCTAATTACTGAAGTATTGTATGATTTAATTATTTAAAATTGGGGTGAAATTTTGCAATTTGCTTATGGAGTATTCACCCGTCAAAGCAAACTGTTATTCCATTCTGTTAGAAAGATTGGTAAAGTCGAACTCCTATCACCTATGCTATGCTGCTGCTGCTGCTGCTGCTGCTTGTCAAGGGAACTGTGCATGAGTGCTACATGCATATTATGTGCTTGCTAGACTCTGATTTACACACCTGCATAATATTAATAATATTCACATGATTCACATAATCCTTTATACTATATCGTATGATATGTACATACGTACGTCACAAAAATTTATTTCTCTTTAACGGCTGATCCAAATGACATGAAATTTGGTGTAGCCCCATTATTGAGGCTCCTGAGCAGACACCCTTAATCCCTAATAAAATTGTCACTATACAAATATAGAAGTACAAATATAGAAGTACAAATATGTGAGTTTAGTATTTAGTTTGGCTAATTCGACTTGAATTACAACTAAATTGTCTCAAATAAATGTCAAATTTGCAATCCACATTCGGCCATAAAATCCTCACGCGCTGGAGTTACGGATTATAGTCTAAAATTTTATTTATTTGGGATTACGTATTACGGATTGTAATCCGTAATCCTAATTCACGCTTGGGATGCTTAATTTAGTCCGGAATCCCTCCAAAGAATATGACAAGATACACTTTTTACCACCACCCTCCCCGTCCTTTCAAGTTGAGAGCTGAAAATGAGTACGTTAATGTAGTTTGAACTCTTGAACACGAATATGACGATTATAAATTTCTACCTCTATCCCCTCCCCATGGGGAAAATGGATAAATTTAAATGATGGTTGTGGAGTGAGAGGAGATGGTGAAAGGGAAGTCATCTCCAGTAAGTCAACGACGTCAAAATCATGCATAAATTTTACATTCGGAAGTTTAGCCTGAAGGTGAATGTGTATGGGTAACCAAGATGGTAGGTTAGGTATGCGATAATTTAGCCACAAGGATCATCTTATAAAAGCTGTTTGGCATATTGGCATGTGCTACTTTTGGGGTTAGTAGGAGGCCGTATTTTTTGTAATATCTAAACTGATCCTAACCATTTGTAAAACCAGATTGTGATACCATTGTAGCGTGAGCGTGCGATTGCGACAGGCTTCTTTATTCTTGTAATAATAATAAGATGCAGACTTGAATGAGGAGATGCAGGTAGGAGCATAGAACACACAACACACACACACACACACACACACACACACAACCAGTAACCAGTCATAGTATTTACAACAAGCAACGTACCTACTTGTGACTTAGCTAATAATAATAATAATAATAATAATATGTGTGACGTGAACGTGTGGTCTTTGGTCCATGGTGATACTGCACTCAGTGCACTCAGTGCACTACTACTACTACTGACTACTGACTATAGTAGCAGCTTCTAGTACTTTGTTAGTATTTACAGTTAAAAAGGGAGGAGGACAAGAAGAAGAAGAGCATTACTCATCATCCTCAATAATAATGTGACATGGTTTGCATTATTGCACTAACCTTTTTTTGCACTGTTTGCAGTTTTGCAGTATGCTTCACACACATATGCGAATCATCATAAATTAATAATGAGAGAGAATCACCAGAATAGTAATAGAAATTAAAATAGTAATCATCGTCCCATTCCGTTAGTAGTGCGCCAGCTTTCATTGATACTGGTTGCCAATTGAACATTTGCACGGATTTGCTCCAAGGACATTTCATTATTATTGTTATTATTAATTGAGTCAGCTCAACAGTCAACGGCTCTAGTTGAAAAATTAACAGCCCACCACAGCTACATTATTAGCTACAATTTATTTACTTTTTTTGAAAGAGCTGACTACTGGGGAACAGGACAAGAAGAAGAAGAAGAAGAAGAAGAAGAAGAAGAAGAAGAAGAAGAAGAAGAAGAAGAGCAAGGATAACAAGAAGAACAACAGGTGTGTGTTTAGTGCTTGCGTGTATTTATTTATATCATCCACAATCCACACACACTCTCCACTCTCCTTCTTTTCTTTGATTATCCAGCCAATCATCATTATTGTAATTTGAGCTAGTTGCGTATTCCCTCTTTGTCCGTGCCAATGAATAATTGTTTTGAATAATACTTGTTTTCAATAATTGAAAGAAAGGGAATAATAAAAAGTGATTATCTCTGCTAGTATTTTTCTAGGCAGAAAGAGTAGAAAGGCGTGTTCAAGCTAACCAACCAAAAATAAAACTTGACTACTGCTTTTTCTTCTTCTTCTTCTCTTTTTAGCACAAACTCAGTTGTGTGTGCTCATGTAATATGTTGTAATATTAATAGTAATAATAATAATAGTAATGATAATCATTCAGTTTATTCTCTCTCTCTCTGCTCTTATCAAAATTGTAATTTTTTGTTGTAATTGTAGAACAAGTTAGTTGTGTTTTGTGTGGAATAAATGTGGTTTTGAAAGGTGGTTGGTGTAACTTGGTGGTTGTGGTGTTGTTAAGAGTGATTGGTGCAAAGTGCAAACCCTTGTACTACTAACTTCTAAGACTAAGGATCTGAGAGAGATGATCATGTCGCTCTCTCCACTACATTATACTAGAGACTAGAGACTAGAGACTAGAGACTAGAGACTAGAGACAGATACTCCCACTACAACGTTCACTCTTATTAACTCTTAAATAATGGCGTTCCGCTCACTAGTTAGTTGATGTGCTTTCAAACAGCATCTTAAATAATAGCTCTTAGCTTCTAATTATTATTCAATACTCATCATGATTAGTATTCCATCAGAGTTATTTGATTAGAGCAGAGGATCCTTCCTATTTTATGAGCAGTGTGCTAACGTCCGTAGGAATAGAGAAGAGGTGCCACATGACTTTTGAGTATTATGTCAATCCTCTGGCCATTCTATTGCAACTTCAAGCAACAACAACTGCGAGCCAGCTGATTTAACAACTCATTTCCCACTATCCATCCCAATCATTCTACTTAAATTAGTAAACTAGAGAGCGACGAGCGACTCGCATCACCACCACTCTTTTAATCACTCTTTTAATCATTCTTTTAGTCAAGCAGTGACTAAAAGAATGATCCACTGCACTCTGTTGGTTGATGAAATTTACAATTCATGTAAAAGACATAATATTCATGAATGGATTATAGGAGCTTGCTTGAGCAAGAAGGATAGGTAGAGAGATAGAGAGAAGGAGAATCAAGTTGACCGTGACTTGAACACAGATCTCAGCTGATAGCCCTCTTGTTTCATTATCTCATCTTTTTAGCTACAACCTCCCATCTTGTCTCTTTCTTAGCCCTCCTCCGTATTGTATTCTCTCAACTATTAGTCCCCTCAACCAAACACACACATCAAAGTACACGTTTTAATTATTATTTTTTGTTTATTCTTTTAGTTGGAGGAGGTTTGTCTGATTAGTGAGAGTAGCGAATCACGCAGCTAAAAAGGTGAACGTCACCAGCATCCTCATCATCAAAATATTCAAAAAGAGTTGTTGTTGTGGAAGGGGATTCCTCAACTGTGGAGTAGTGCCCAGAAGAAACTTGAAGTTGGAATGAGTCGGTTGGGATGATGATGCTACTCGAATTGGGAATAAAATTGGAGTCGAGTTTTACGAGTGACTGATTGTGCAGCTGTTGAGGTGAGGTGAAGATTTCTCATAGCCAGCAATGTGTACTGTAACCCAACCCAAATCCATTTATGTAATTATCCATTCTAATTGTTAAAAACTCAGTTTAAAAATGTTATTGAATGAAAGAGCGAGAAAAGGTTAGGTTAGGTCTCCTCCCACCAATAATAATCCTTGTGCGACCAGAGTCATCTCCATTTTTCCCAATGTGAACTTGACATTCATTGAGCAGCAGCATTAAACTTGGAGCAACAAGCAGACGTTGAATAAATGTATTCTTTTTGTTTGGATAGAGGGGGAGTCATTCTCAAAGTATGATCATCATCATCACCACCTTAAAGTTCCGTGCAATTTCTGAAACACATAGCAGTGGTTTAGACTTTTAGACAAAGTGTGTGTGTATTTACAACTGGGAAACAAGTTGGGCTGAGAGAGAGTGCAATACTAACCCAGCCAAAAATAAGGACGACGACTGATATTCTAATTGTTGGCAGAAGAGCAAGGCACGTTTTTGGAGCACATTTATGCAGCATTCATTCTTTTCCTCCCGTCCACCATTGTTGATAAGATTGAGGGGGGACAGACAGCGCATAGGTCGGAGAGAGTCATGTGGACACCAACACACGTCCAAGTAACAGGTAAGCGGAGGAGGATGAGGAGTAGTGGCGTACACACAACCCAAATCTGATTAGAGTATGTACATGTTTAATTGTTTAATGTTTAAAACCTGTTTGTTGCTCTCCTCCCTTCTTCTTGCAGTCCAGCGTGCCAAGGGTCTTCTCCTCAAGGGGAAAAATGGTAATTGGAATAGTAGGATGGAAGATTGGATTGATTGATGATTGACTGAGAGTCTCTCTAACTTATTATTTTATTACTCATTGTCCAACCAAACTAGGAACAAATGACGCTTTTGTGACCATTTCCCTGGGCAAGGAAAAGTATCAGACGTCGGTGAAGGAGCGCGCATTGGACCCTGTTGACTGGCACGAGGAGTGCGAGCTGCAAGTAGCCCACATAATTTGATAGCTCTGTTTTGCTTGGCAGCTTAATGACCTGATTATTTTTACTCCCTGGTCAATACAGAGCGATCCCGCGTCATGGGAACAAGGCAGAGATTGTGCTCAACGTGCTGCACAGGAACTTTATCGGGGACGAGTTCTTGGGCCAGGTGACCATTCCGCTCTCCGACTTTGACGTGTACGACAAGCCCAAGAATCGCTGGTATAATCTCAAGTGTAAGCCGGGCCAAGACAAGACCAACTATCGGGGCGAAATTGAAGTGCGGGTCAGTTTCACCGTCCAGTCAGGAGTGAGCGCGGCCGGGAGCCTCACTGAGCTCAAAAAGGATGGGATCAGGGCGAGCTTTGGACAGCTCTCTCAGAAGGTTGGCTCTTCCATCGGGGGCAGTCTCCTCAGCTTGAAGGGCAAGGGGGACAAGAAGGGCCTCAAGAGCTTTGCCAAGGCGGTCGGCAGCAAGGTCAACAAGGTGTCCACTCTCCCTGGAAGGGGGCACAGGAAGAAGGGCTTGGACGACAACTTTGGAGCTATTCCCGAGCAGCAATCTGGCGGCAGCACTAGCAACTTGTCTGGGAGTCAACATGCCACCGGCGGCTACCACCACCACCACAGACAGTCGGAAGCGGATCCTGGGGTTATCAGCGACGACGAGGATGAGTTCCGCTTTGACGAGCTCTCCCATAAAAGCAGTCACAGTTCTCTGAGCGCCTCCCAAGTTGCCCTGGGAACTCCGCGAGATGGATCCTTGGAAAATTTGGGAGGGGGAGAGTTCCTCCGAAGAAATTACGCAACGACGCCCCCCGCTAAAACTCACCGCAATTCCGACCAGCTTGGAGGTGGAGCGCCACCAGAAAAGCCGGAGCGATGGAGCACTGGACCCGTCGATGACTGGGAAACAAAGCTGTTTGGAAAACAACAAACGATCCTGGACAAGGCGTCTGCCTCCTCTTCTCTCAAATCTCTAGGCAGGAACTCGGTCGGGAAGATGAGCAACGCAGAGGAGATGAAAGAGGAGAAGGGGGACGAGAAGCGGGGAAGCATGGACGAGAACGACTCCCCTCTCAAGCCCACCTTCCAAAGTATTTTCTCTACTTCCGTGTCGGGGACAGGGCCATCATCACCAGTGGTGGGCAAAGATTCCAAAGAGCCGGTGCCAAAGCCGCGGCATTCCAGTAGCAGCACCAGCAGCAGCCCCCTCGTGCCCAAGTCCAAGTCAGAGGAAAAGGTGAAAAAATCTCCGGCACCACCACCGCCACTATCATCATCATCGGGTGGGGTGTCCAAGAACAGCAGCCCTAATCAGAAGGAGGAGGAGAAGAAGGTTGAGGTTCCTTCCAAGCCTCCTCACAAGATTCAATCGCATTCCTCCACCACCACCACCACCAGTGGTAGCAGCAGCATGACCAACGGTGGCCGTTCTCCCCAGAAAGATTCCTCGGTGGAAAGCAAGTCGTCGGCACTGAGTAAGCAGCAGCAGCAACAGGTGCTAAGCAAGGACCCCCTCACCATGGTAACCCCCACAAAACAGCAGACAAATAGCAGCAAGAGCAATAAGAGCAATAATACCAACAACAACAATCACACCAGCAGCAGCAGCAGCAGCAGCAACAACAATAATAATAATAATAATAATAACTTAAACGATGGAGGGGATGAGATTGGGAACAATCAAAAGTGGACTCCAGTGGGAATCACAAATCCGATCCGACAAAAGGAGTCGCAGTCAGAGACTCGGTTGCCGCGGGAAGTGATGAAAAAGTTTGAAAACCGGTCTCGAGAGGACCTGATCGAGTTGATCGTGAGGCAGCAGACGACTCTGGAGTACCAGAAGCAGAAGATGAATGACATGGAGGACTACATTGACAACCTGTTGGTGCGCGTGATGGAGAACAAGCCGACGCTGCTTCAAACGCCCTACGTGACACACCGCCCCATGAAGTAAACACGCACTCATTTTTAGCCCTCCTCAAAATAATAATAATAACAAGATACTGAGTCAGCTAAGCAACCAACTAACTGCTGCTAGTGCTGCTTTCTACTCCCGCCCCCTAACCAACTCTGTTTGTGTTCTCAAAAGCTAACTTTTATTATTTTGTTGATAATGCTAGATTCACTGCTGACACTTGTGGAGATTGGTTTGCACTCTCGGACTGAGCTTCACTACTCAGCCTCCTCCAAAGGGTCCGGTTGCATGACTGCATGACTGCTTGATTCATGGTGGCAACCACTCTTATTGTTCTTGTTGCTGCTTCTTCACTCTACTCTACTAACCTAACCACTTGTTACACAAGTCCCTGCACCTTTCCATCATCCTTTAAATTGAAATTGATTTATTTAAGTCTTTATCAGTGACAACAATAATAGCTGATTGTTGAAATTGTTGGGGCAATATGATGAATGGTGATCATCCCCACAATCATAACAATATTTTAATGATTGAGATGCAGAATGCATACATTCTTTCTTGGAAACCCCAATCCTGTTTTTTGTATTTGATCCCCGTCATTGATAGTAGTAAGGTTATAGCTATTTGATAAGTGGGTCCAAGTTTCAAGTTTGTCTTGAAAGAGCCATAGTGTGCTTTATTATCACTCGACTAAGTCCAATCCAATCCACTCCTAACTGTGTAAGTAGCTACTATGTATGTGTATATATATACAGGTTAGGAACAGAGAGACAGAGAGCGAGATTCTTTTGTAATTCTATACATTATTATTATTAGCTATTATTATTATTATTATTATTATGAGGAGTAGTAGTAGTACTAACAAGAGTAGATCTAGATAGCCAACATGTCCTGTTTGTACAAAGGAGATTAACCAAACCTCACTAAAGTAAGGTACAAGTGTGTTACTTTTAAAGGGGAATGAAATTTGGAAATGAGGAGCTGGATGGGACCACCCACACCTCAAGTGAGAAACCAACCAACTAATTGGATCCATGTTTGGGAATTGGGAGTCCATACTAAAATCTTGGGAGCAGCAAAGGAACAAACAAGTGGGGCATCCTCTTTTCCCTGTCTGCCGACTAATTTTAAATTATGACGACGACGACGACGTATCATATATTTAGGCTACGAGTTAATATGTACCTTCCAATTAAATAAAGATGATAATAATTAAGTAAACATAATAATGTGCTTCTAAAAGTATGAAAAATAAAGTAAGTTTTGAAACTGTGCTCCGACTTGTTGTTGTATGATGAGGAATCAATTCATTATTCAATTCATGATGATGCATGATCACTCCTCCTCCCAACCCACCTCAATCATCTTGAAAAGGATGCTAACAACCAATTATTACTATGCCCCACTGACCAGCATTAAGATGCATAGAACACTCATATCTAACTAATTAATTAGGGTTTAGGTTAGTTGAGTGTGTAGGAAACAATGCTTAGCTAGTAATGCATGTTTGCCAATTATCATATCTTAAATTGTTTTTATTGTGGTGAGGATATAAAACTTAAAAAGGGGACATAATTGTTGCAAGAATGAGAATATGGGATGGCTGCTAGATATAGACAATTAGTACACTTGTAGAATAGTGGGGTTCTGGGGTTGGTTGGAGGAGGACGCACAACCAGCAACCCTAATATTGCTCTGATGATTATCTCACAATTAGACAACATTTACTAACATAATTAGACATTTACTTGCATTATTTTAAAGAACGGAGCGAGCCAACAATTTATTATTTATTATCAGCAAAAGCTAATGTGATCATCATACATATTTGTGGAGAGTAATATAATAGTAATCAGCTTAATTAGGAAATCACGTCACCCCATCATTCTCATCGCTAATTTCTTAATGAGCTAAAAGTTAAAAAATGTAGAGAAAATGTGTGTGTGAGAGAGTGAGAGAAAGGAGGTGGTGTGGTGCACTTGTCCCCGTCGCTGCTCCTGCTCCGTCCTTAACAAATAGAGTGGTAGTAACAATGGAAAAATCTCTTTCTGTCCACTGAACATTTGTTTGAACCAAACTGAGTATAGAGGTGGTAACCATAGTAGAAGTAGTTGTAGTAGTTGTTGTAGTAGTTGTTGTAGTAACAAGTAGAGAGAACGAGTAATCCTCCGGTGTGCACGCACAGTGCTGCTGCTGGTGATGGAGTTGATCAGAGATGGGAACAAATTACAATTACATAATTGAATTACGTAATTGAAATTACATTTTGTAATTTGTAATTTGTGATTGAAAGCTGAAAATATTAGATA
>JAHZNC010006598.1:0-10388 GCA_027744095.1 Zhuqinia jingwanae | reverse complement strand
ATAATATTTTGATGATGATAATTTTAGCTTTAGTATTGAGAGCTTGTATGTAACCATTAATTAGTAGTACTCTTCTCTGCTTACATACTAGAACACTCAACAATAATTGAAAATTATTCCAGTATTTTTTTACTATTGTACTTTTATACACACATGCGACAACATTCACTCTCACACAACAAGCTCCGTCATTAACCTACATATAACCAGCCAAGCACATATAATAATAACTTTATGAATCACTTTTGACTACTATCTCCGGAACAAAGTCAAAGGTTAATTAGAACTACAGAAATTTATCTCCTTGTTTCTCAGCTATTTTTCCTTCTCCTTTTCTAATATTCAACATTCATTTGCAACCGCTGCAACCGCAAGAACTTTTCATTGTTTCTGGTTACATGTATGTAGGTCTGTCTCCAGGAATATCTCACAGGAACTATAACGTATGTTTTATTCTTTTGTTTTATGGTTATAGGAATACGGATATTAAATAAACACTACGACACAGTAACAAAATACTTTGGAATTTGAAAGGAAAAAATCAACACTTGAACTTGATGGCCAGTTTTTTTATTTTTAAAGTAAACTTATCCATCATTATCGTTATCATAATGACATGTTACTTTCATTTCAGTCTAGGATGCATCCTTATGTATGTATGTATATATATTAAAACAACTATTTTATAAAACTTTAAACAAAACTTTTAACGAAATTTACATATTTTCTCGAGTTCCCCAGCATTGTCAAAAAATAGTAAATTCATTCCACTAAACTGCAACAGTGCAAGTTGTGGTAAAATTACAAAAACACTTTTAGCATTTATCAGTGCTCGTACAAATCTACGTTGTTATTACATGGAAAATGAATCAAAGTCAGAGTTAGGTTGACAAGAAAAAAATAGTAATAGCGTCCATTGATGTATGCATATTATGCTATTATCTAACTTGATATTGTGATGTAGTAAGTAAAGTACACTGTTTGACCAGTGTTATTTTACTGTCATGTAAATGTCATAACCTGAAAAAATAACGGTTGTGTTTGGCTCTAACGCCACATATAGAAACAAATACAAATACATTATTTCCTACACAATAGATATTGGATGTCTAGCTTTCGGAAAATGACGTACAATTATTTGTTTGTTTAGAGATTGACTCGTGGTTAATTTTGTGCAATCTTATCATGTGAACGTTGCACTTGGTGGATAGAGAAAATAAATAAATAACATAAAATGTTAATTATGTTGTATGATTTCACTTCACTGACTTGATATGATTTGACCAATCACGAAAACAATTAAGTTTCACATTTTTTATGTTAAAATTTCTTATGGCAAAGAAATGATATAAAGGTGCCCATAATCTTAACATCGTCCACATTCTTTAAATGAATACTAAACTGCAGTTGATTGAAATGGTCCTGGCAAAATTATTGCTGACGCACAGAAAACTAATTTGAAACTAGAAAATGTCGTACAAAATTAATTTGGAAAGGAAATATTTATGGAATGACTTCATCATCCATGGTTTAATCTTAACCATGGAAGAAGCCAGTCATATTCCCGATAGACGAACACACCATCAAAAAACTACTCTTGTTCCTGCTATATAGGTAATGCTAATGTTTAGTTGACGATGGACATGGAATGTCTTACTACACAAGTGATGACGGATAAAGTGTGCCTGTGATAAATCAAATGGACATACGCATTAAAAAAAGAAGTAAATGCACAAAATACGCTCACGCAAATAAGCAGCACTTCAATTGACTGTTGTTGGATGACTTGTAAAAATTAATATCTTTATTATTACGTAATGAAAACAAAATTATTATGAGTGCCTTTTGGTACATCACACTGAATATTATAGTGGTTTTTATCGCACAAGACAATTCAACCAATGGCTGCGTTATATGCGGTTAATTTTTTTTTCTTTTCGTTTATCTTAATGCCTTTACAATGCGTGCATTTGTGCATATATTGCTTGTACATATTGTATGTTAATGTGTGATTGAAGTTAACGCTTTTATAAAGGTCTGTTGCTCAAAGATAATAGATTGTCCAACCAAGTCCAAACACTAGCAAAAGCTCAAAAAAAAAATTCTTACCGCATTATAAAAACATATAACTTTTAGGTATTCGACTTAATTCGACAGAATATCAATAATACTGAAAAGAATTGCAAGTAAATATGTACATGTATGTACATACATCCCAAATGGATTGACGTAAGGTTTTGGTTTTGTCGAACTGCTACTGCCATAAAAGAGGAAATAACGCTTGATTTTTTTCACAAAGTAAAATTATGGGAATGTATGATGTATACATGATATAATAAAATAATTAGGTTTACAAAAAGGATTTTTTTTTCTTTCGAGTTTACTTAAATTCTCGAAATGTTATATAAGCGCTTTATAATTTTCTTACAATATCCCAAAATGTAAATGTATGTGTGAACACGGTGTATAATCATACAACATCAAACATGCTATGTAACGATAAGACAGGGGTAGAGTAGAACAGACGTGAGATCACGTACACAGCAATCATCAGTTACTTTGCGTACCCTTCTACCCAACAATTAATTAAGTCATAACCCTGAAGGTCTGTGTTTAATACCACACTTAACCACCCCCTCCTGCTGTTGATAGTATATCGAAAATCGAATGGCCAATCAATTTACAGGCAAGCAGGTAGATGTGCATATAATAATAACAAGGGTGCCATTTTGTTGGCCCTTGTCTCAACTTATATTCAATAAAAAAATGTTCTTACAAGATATGAAAAATTCATAATCTTCAAATTGCCATTGAGCTGCCAATTTGCACTCATTTAGTTTGTTTAAAACGTGACTTGAGAGCAACATCAGCTCACATATATGTATATACATGGTGCAGATCGAGATGTGCGCATTGCAACCTGAGTGACTTCATATAAAGTCAACATTATAATTTAATACCTATAAGCAAAGTCTCTCTTCTCTATACATGTCTACGCTACCGACTTGTGATCATAAAGCGTAAAAATGTGCACTCTAAACGTATGTACAACAATTTAGATACTCTTTTACAAGTGCTTATAAATTTCAAGCAAAATTGTAAACATGCTTTGTTACACCGAGCAATAATAATTTATCTAAACAGTTTGTTATATTGCAGCACAAATAAAAAGCTTTTTTTTAAATGTCTAAAAATTTATATATAAATACAAAAATGTATAAATACAATACAAGGACAGGAAGGAAGACCGGACATGTAAAAAACCCACAAACTTGACTAAAGTTTAATAATGTATGTACCTATACAAAACCTATTAGAGAATGGGAATATTGCAAGAGTAAAATCGTAACGTAAAAACATTTCTAATTTTATGGCGGAAGACACTGGCCTTCAATGCATATTTTGTTTGTTACGGGAAATTTCATTGAACCTTGAACACAAAACTGCGATATATTTTAACTATCCAAATTCCAAACAAAGTATGAACTTCAAGTGTATATTATGAGGCTTGTATACAACTCCTTTTTTTGGAAATCTTGGATAGTAAACACTTGTTTCGTATGAAAAATAAAATGAACCTTTTACATCAGCTGCATCACAGGATGTGCATATTCAATATTATGAATCATGTAAACGTGTGCAAATAAATATATCACTCAACAATTCGGTTTTCTCACACCAGCGGAGCGTACCACAAATCATGATCATCCTCCTGTCTCCACAATAATAACAAGTAATAGTATAGCACGACATGCAAGCATCCTCCAAAGGAGAAGAGAGCACACACCTTTCATTTAAGAAAAAAGGTGTTAGAAGTAAAAAAAAAGTAAATACCTATTACATGTATAAAAACTAAAAACGAAGGCAATAAATAAAACGGGATGTTTACTTCCCCACAGTTATGCAGAATTCATTTTCATAAATTCATATTATTCTTGTTGAGCGCCAGGTCTAAGCTCCGCATACACACAGCACAAAAGATTTATGGAAACGAGAGGAAGTAAGGTGGAAGGACATTAGAGACATCGCCTTCACCATAACATGCGATAATGGCTTTTATTTTAGAGGAAAAATGTTTTCCCAGCATCGGGCGTGAAAATGTATAATAAAACATAATAATTTATGCTAATACTAATACATATTGTCAATAAAAAGAATAAAGAGGTAAAGTCTTTCCCTGTCCTCCAGAGATTTTGCTTGTCTTGCATTTTAAGACTTTGAAAAGTGTCTGGGTGCATGCACTATACATACCAGCCAGTGTGTGCTTGGTTTGATCGCCATGCATCTACATATTTTTTTAATTCCTTTTTGAATTTTATTAGATATCAACATAAAATAATAAAATTATATGTATCCTGTCAGACTTTACTCCGAGGCTGACTTATGTGTATGCATAAAATATTAAGTTTTTAAGCTGCTGCTGCTCAAATTTTCCAATTTAAAATTATTGCAATTTGCATATTAAACATTAAAAAGCATGTATATATATGGTTAAATATTTAATAATTTTAAGTTAAAGTTGTGTAATAAGTACCCGCCCTTTAACCTTGGTATGAAACCGCAATAAAATCTGGCATTGCTAAAAAAATCCAAATAAACTGTGCATACATATATTTAAGGAAATTTATGTGTTCTTTTGAGCTCCAGTCGTTTATATGTCTACATCTACAGACATTACGCCTATTTAATAGTCACCACGAGTGAAAAGTTGGTATTAAGCGAGAGAAAAAATAAAACATGAAATAATAAAATTTAGCAAAAATGTGCGCATAATAAATCGCTCATATGTATAGTACCTACTGTTTACAATGCAATTGTAAAAAATATATCATCACGCAAAAGCGTTGTAAAATATATATTTTCCAAGAATCTCCTTTTCAGCGACATACCAAGGTACAAAGATTATTGTGTATAGAAATGACCGAGTCGTAACAAAACAGTTGTACTTAAATGAAATCAACCTTCAAGAGTTTTACAAGCAAACTGTATATTGTACTTGAATGTCGTGCGTGGTGGTGAAGAAGATGACATGACGCTTGCGTGGCAGTAGCATGTATAATGTGTATTCTGTATTGGACAAAATTCATGAACATATCGGATTTTATTACAGTAAACACCACCACTTTGCCTCGACAATCCATTATAGTGAAAATATACAAAAAAAATCAGAAGGAAATTCACGTAAAAGAATGACTGTTTTGCATTATGTAATTTTGTAGGTGGCAAGGTGGTTACATATTGTAATCTGCTGCCCAGTTATTGAAGGAAAATAATGAAATGGATATACCTAAATGGAAACAAGTAACAACACTGCGTACACGCAATATTTTTGAGTGGACATTATGTTACCGGCAATAAAATTTAATGTAGATTTAGATTAGAGTTTTTTAAAGGACTACAAGGCATGCATAATCAAGAAGTTCACAAAAGTGCAAACATTCAACATGAAATACAACTTTGCTACGTATAAATGTATTTAGGTATATGTATAATAGACATGTTATACAAACAATTGCTAAAAAATCATTGAACTGGAAATGATTTCAGACAGACTACAAGCTCTCTTGTTGATACCTGACCAGACAGACTAAATAATATACAGCCCATATATATATCATTCTTATCCTCTTGTTGAAATGTCCTGTTAATGTTAGTGAATGAATGATTCTCGTACGGTATAGGGACTTCATAACACACGCTTTCATTACCTACAAAACTGTTGGTGCAAGTAACTTGAATTTCGTCAAATTATGTAGATTTACTCGCAAACAATTCGTATTTTTTACTGATTCCGTGTGGAACAACTAAATAATGCAATAACCTACCAAAGTTTTATATGAATATTTACTAACGAATTGTCGTTTAAAAAAACCTATTTTGATGCATGCAACATGAGTCTCATGTAAAATGTGCACATACAAAATAAGGGATATTATACAATACATTCTATAATACTTAAAGGATCATGCACGTGTCCTATTAATCATTCTCATAATAATATTATGAAACATGATAATAAAATGATTAGCAGTAAAACTGTAATTTGTACATTGTTATTTTATCAAGTGCTGATATAGCGCCATATCTCACTGATTGTATTTGTGAAGGAACAAGACTCTATGCTGCAGGGGTTGAGTAATTTACAATTTTATACTTTAAAAAAACTGTGATCAGATTTCCGTAAACTGCTGATCACGATCCTTCCCGCTGAGCTCATTGAATTTAGGTGATAATATTTGTGGTTCAATTTGTCAAAGGTTTGCCTCAAGCGTTAATGAATATTAATGCTATACAATCTAATATGCTTATTTGCCTGCATGAAATGTTGCATGTTTATGCATAGAGAGCTTTAACTATGTGTCATACAGTTCATTAGAGTGAGTTTGTGGTAACCTGCAATAATAATGCGCAAAATAACAGAGAGAAGCACAAAGAAGGAACACACTGAAAATACAGGAAGGAACAAAGAAATGAAATAAACTTACTTTCTTCTCTCAAACCGGATCTCATACGTAGTGACCCCGTCACTATTAGTTGTTGTCATCGTCGTCTCTGATGGGCTTGTGTACGACATGATGAACG
The DNA here is from genome assembly GCA_027744095.1 of Zhuqinia jingwanae. Classification (NCBI taxonomy): domain Eukaryota; kingdom Metazoa; phylum Arthropoda; class Collembola; order Entomobryomorpha; family Paronellidae; genus Zhuqinia; species Zhuqinia jingwanae. The sequence continues at coordinate 3,806 of JAHZNC010006598.1, read as the reverse complement.
ACGGTTGTTTTTCCTTGGAGGATTTTCAGAAGATTGTATATATTATTCAGATGAATAAATGATTAACGTGGAAGGATGACTTTTCTTTTCTTAGAGGAGCATCTTTACACTTGCTTTAAATAGTAAGATGTTGATGATGTAAGCTTCGCCGCTAACTTCCACATTAATTCTGGGAAAAATCGTTCATTCATTTTCTAACCCATTTGGAATTTCGCTCAAATATATATATAAAGTTCACGAGTTAGAAAAGATCCGCTTGTGGTTCTTTTTAGCCATTTACGTTGAAGTTACATTGAGATTGATGGGATTGTCTGTTCCGCAAAAAGACCATGGAATCTTTTTGTGTGTATTTCTGTGTGGAAAGATGTAAAATATTAACGATGCTGTTATGGTGTCTTATTTATAATAGAACTTTAACGCGCTACTTTAGTTTAGGGAACAGAGAACGAAATAAATTAATTAGGCCCATTTAAGAATCACACTGCCACATTCACGCATATAGTTCATTAGACAAAGAGGGAACTTGAAATATATAAATTTTTTTCTGTGTTGCACACAACACTAGTAGTCCTTTTTTAGCTATAAAATATTTACATGTAGTACATATCCCTATTATTACTTATGTATAATATATAAAGCAGCATAAAACATTCTGCGTATTATATATAGGTAGTTCGTTTGTTCATGGTATCCAACTGCGCTTGTCATGCCACACCGTAAAAGATTATTATGAGTTGAACATCACGCGATTAGAACATTCACACATTTTCCTTGTTCCTTTGCATTAACCGGTGTATATAAACTCAAATCAAACACATAGACCGTTTTTATGAATCTCCATTTTATAAAGATGTCTGCTATTATGGGTGTCTGGCTTTCACCTTCTCCTTTTCCCAGATTTTATTCACGAAAAATACTGTAAAACTACACGACATGTCGTATACACCACAATCTAAATAATTATTATTATTGCTAGTCAAGTAGAATTCGCTTCATCTTTATTTTCTATCACAGCTTGCGTTGCATAAAGACTGAAAAAAGGTATCGATAATGCATTGCGTTCGCTCATCAATAAAGTTTTTATATACTTTTTACTCCTTTGACAGTAGTACAATCACTCCACATCCACAATTGATGTTCTCCAACTCCCCAAAACACAACAATAGAAGGATGAAATGGGATGAGTAGTGAAAGTATGTTATATAATATAGTGTATATCTTATATACTACAACAGTGTACTATTATTGTGCATTCATACATCCAGCGGACGAGACAGGTAGAGATGCAAATATAACAGTGTGTCTGTTGTTAAACTTGGTCGTATCCAATTTCACCTCGATATCATATCTCCAATTGCCAACCTGTCTCCTCTTCCTTTTTAAAGTTTTATTTCAGGGACTTTCTTCTTTCTCTTGTGTCGGAAAAACTTGAAATTGGAATAATTTTACGCAGTACAATATATACAAAGTCGTTGTTGGATGTTGTCATTTTGTGCTAGCACTTCTACTACCACATACAAACTACTACTACCACTACATAACAGAGAACAAATAAAAAAAGAGGGAAAGGAAGTAATAGCACAACAGCAACAACAACTGTGATACCAATAAACTTTCACTCTTTTTTAACTTTGTTCTTTGTACCCATTCTATTCCCCATTCTCCATCGCTGCCACACAAACATCCGCTACAGCAGAACGAAAACTTCATTCATACATATTTTTTAGGCTCGTTTTTTTTTCTGCTGGCTGTTATGTGTGTCCTGCTGCCCTGCTGCCTGTGTATTCTACAAATGTTTTGCAATTTGTATCCTGCAAAGTACATCTTATAAGTCTTTGTCAACACACACGGTAATAAACAGCGTGTACAATGTATGCTATAAAGTACAGGGAGAGGAGTAGTAAAACATGCAATATACTGAGGCATACTACTATTACCACCACCACTGCATACCGTATACAACAATGCAATTGTTCATTTTTTTTTCTCATCTTAAGTTTACGTAATAACAACACATTCACATCAGCAGAAAAACGGGAATAATGTGGGCACCAAAGATATAGGGATACAAAAAAGAGAAAAAGAGGAGCACCAAAGATGCAGAAGAGAAAAAAGAAAGCTCGCGAGGAAGAAAAGAGAAATGATGGTAATCATTGTTGTAAATTATATTTTCAGGATGGTGGAGCAGCTTTATGAGTTTTTACACGAAATTTATTGCTTTCCTCTTCGGACAATGATACTTGCTCCAGTTCTAAAACTTGCAAAGTAGGCTCTTTTGCAAAAAGACGACGTACAGCGTATATTTTTTATTCGTTTATGTTTATTCCTTACAGTGTGGTAGCAGCTGATAGATAACGCCGGAGAAAAAGACGTAATATTTTGGGGGAAAGCAGTTTTGTGTTGTTGATATTACTACTACTGCACATATTTTTGTACCTTTCCCCAACATTTGCTACTTCACTTTATTATACTGCCACTACGTGCTTCCTGTAAATGCAATAATTAAAGTACTGACGGAACGAGGGATAGGTATATACAAATTCAACATCCAACAAAGGTAACAGTAAAAATGGGCATATATGCAGTTGGTACAGTGTTACTTTGCGTATATTGCATCTTTTCTAAAGCTTCTGTTGATTTCACATAATATTTTTGCCGTTAGCGAAATTCATGCCTATCCATTTCGAGTTCCAATACAGATAATAAAAATTTCAAAATCTATACTGATCCGATTGATTATCAGTCATTTTTATAATGATATCATCCTATCACATATCCATGCTGTCTAAAACGACTAAAATGGTTCAATTTTCAATTCGCCGTTACTTGGAAATGGAATATTTTGCAAACTTTCGGGTTATTTGGAAGCAGCTTACGTTTACTTCATACTCTGTACTTTTGTCAAGCACACGATTTGCAATGGACTTTTGTAATAATAATAATCATAATCATAGCAATACATAGTATGGCATCATCATCATCATCGTCGTCGTTATGATCGTAAGTAAGTTGAAAGTTGAAGCATATAACAAAAGTCATAAAGGGAAACAATGACATAAGAGTATCTTTTCATTTAAGTTTTGCTCCTTTTCAAAGCTTTCTTTTCAACAACAAAGACAATATTTTAAGAGCATGGGTTTGAGGCTGTGTTATTATATGCGTACTTACTTACTATATGTTTTTTACGTAGAAATAAGCAGAAAAGGAAAAAAAAGTGGTAAAGTTTTGTCATCTAAAAAAGTGGTTTTTGTTGAGCTGTTAAACAACTTTTCAAACAACGAACGACTCTTCTTCATGTTCTGTTTTGTAATAATATTGTAATATCCGACACAAGTGAAAGGAGAAAGAAACAAAATGTTACAAATTATTTCTGTCTATTGAATGATGATGTTCTTTTGTTAAAGTAGTGAAAAAAGTAAATAACATTGGCACGCAACAGACATATTTTTTACTCTAAAAATATGGAATGTTGTGATAGTTTAAATGGGATACAAGACAAGATGAATTTTTTACGAGCACTTTTTAAAATGTGTCCAAAAATGCGTTTTTCAAACTTGACTTATAGTATATACACGATAGTTTCACTTGTCAGTTCTTTTATGAGTTGAGGTCAGCATGAGCAAAATGTTTGTGTTTGCTCGCTGGTTTGGTTGAATATCTGTAAACTGCACCTTTCTTTTGCTTCAGTATTTTTAGATTGGTATAGGCTTTAAAACTTTATTGTTATCTAAATGTAATGTTTCAAACTTGAGAATTATCAAGCAAGTAAACAGAATATGTAGTAATTACTCCTTATTTACAATATT
>JAHZNC010006597.1:0-16585 GCA_027744095.1 Zhuqinia jingwanae | reverse complement strand
GATCGAATATGACATCTAGTTAATTGTAGTACGAAGGCCATAACGACTGCCATTACGTGGGTTTATTAGAACCCATGTGTACATCATCACGGCTATGTGTGTGGATCTATTGGTTATTATTATTGGTGCTGAGAGCATGCATTTGGGCCAGCATGTGTGTGTGTGTGTGTGTGACTTAATTGACAGAAGGAACAGTTCTCCGTTCCAGTTGCCTTATTATAGAGCATTATGCTCACCGAACCTTGAAAGAAAGTAGCTGGCTAGTTGGAAATCCCAATATTCTTTTCTTGTCACACAGTAAAATTTCATGTACTCAAAACTGATTGAGTTTTCTCTTCCGTCTTTTTCTTCTCAACTGCCAAATGAAGAAACATGATTCTACAACAATACATGTCAATGCACTACTTGTATGTACTTGATTTATCAAGCAGCTTCCTTGTACAATTAGCACAAATAAAGACAATATACGCAATAGGGTTTTTATGTATGTATTTTGAACCTTCAACGTTTCGCGTATCCACATTTTCAATGTTGCATTTCATTTTAAATTAATTTTTAAATTATTGGTGGGACAAGCTGTTATGTTGAAACTGAAAGTATACTTACAAGTGCTTATTAAACTTTTTTGCAAACGTATTTTGTAAAAGGCTACAAGAGGCAGCACAGCACTTAAGTTAAAAAGATGTGTCATGTGTCACGATACGACAGCACGATGTCTAGTGAATTGAGAGTCGCATAAAAACACTGCCAATATTTATTTTGCTTCTTTTGAAGGCATCATTGTCACAGTATATGTCTCAAAGGGAAAACGCATAGGAATTTATTATATATTTACGACTTTATTATAACTTTTTATACCTTCACCTCCTTTATTAAGTAGCCGGACTTGAAGGGCTTGGAAGGATAGTTTTTGCAATTGCTCTATTTGTCCGTCCGTCCGTATGAATGACACGCTATTATCTCAAAAACTAAAAGGAATTTGGGAATTATGTTCGGTATTCAAATCTACGCCATTAGGGCACCTGAAATCACTATGCGGAGGAAACATTCTGCTCTTAAATATGTGAATTTAAAATTACAGATTTGTACGTACGAATAATTTTGCCAGTAGATTTAGAATATGATATCACATGAAACCCACGTGGTGGTATCTGAGGTGGATTACAAAAAATAATACCGAGTGGAACCACAAATAATAGAATCACAAAAATAGACCTCGCGGTGGGTTCATAATTGGTTTCCAATGTGGGTTCAACAGTGTATAATCCATAGGTGGGAAAATCCGTTCGGCTACTTATGTCCTATACACTTCGGACAGAATTTATTATGAAATGACAAGAGAAAAAAACCAACAGTGACGTGACTCTTATAAAATGAGTGAGCTCCATATTATTTTGATGGGTATTTTTATTCAAAACCCTCATACCAGTTCATTATGTAGATGTATAGCGCATCCATCTAAATATGCACATATAATGTCCAAAATTCAACATCTTTCATGTATGGATCCAACAATATCCCAGATGCGACATAACGCCTACTTGTTAAATTACTACTGCGACATAATGTTCATGATATTATGATGTAAGTAATAATGAAGTAGAATAGCTGTTATAAAAAATGTGGATTAGTTTCCGAACAGAGAGTTGGAGATACATATTATGTGAATAATATAGCAGTATCCAGCTCAGCTAGTATATAGGTGTTGTAGTAGTGCACCTACTACAAGCAGCTTGTATGTTCTTTTACTTATGTAGACAATGTTTTTGCCAAGTGGAATAAAAGTTGAAATTGGATTTTCATGCACATGTAAATAAGGTGCCCTTGTTCCTATAGTTCCTTTTACCCTCCTGATACTTGCTTACCTAAATATGTAAGACTGATAGATACATATCATGATGGCAAGTAGTCGTCGTAGCAGTGCAGCGGTAGTTGAAGAAGAGATGATGATGAAGATGGCTGATGTTGGTGCATCATTGTATAATCATCAGAACTTGATCATCCTCATCATCATTATTTATTGTTATCAAACAACAATGACGGGGATGCTATTGGATATAGAAGGATACCCATTTCATATTTAGCCGGATTAAAGTTTGAATGGAGCCGGTACTCTGCAGAACATCGTGAGCATTACTTGTAATAACCACGGAAGAGAAACATCATGACGAGCACTGGATGCTGGTGAACAGCCTTCTTGGTTGCTCAGCCGAACGTAATTTCATTAATGTGGCATGATGTACATCATATAATCGCGGTATGAAATCGAAAATGAGCTCTTAGTATACATGAGGTATAATTTGAGGATGAGAGTCTTTTGATGATAAGGAATTTACTGGTGTATCATCATGAGTAGTATCAATTCAAAATTAAACAAGAAGAAGATAATGAGTAGTGTAGATGAAGAGAAAAGGGAGCACTATGATTACTGGCATAATAATATAAATAATGTGACGCAACATGTTAGGGTTTTCTTTTTCGTATAAATACTTAGATTTCTAAGGCAGATTCCAATATCATTTTGTAATAGCATTGTTGATTGACAGACACTGTTTTGGTGTTATACGACATCGTATTAAGTTACGAACAACGCTTGTGCTTGCTTGTGTGTAGTATAAGAAAATGGAAATGATGGGCTGAGGGAATTTATTTGCTATACATGAATTTTTTATACTTATTCCAGGGTATGGGAACACAGCTCCTCGAACTAACTTAGGAAAAGTTTTTACCATGTTTTATGCCGTTATTGGAGTTCCCCTGATGCTTCTATGGCTTTCCAACATTGGCACACTGATGGCCAACACTTTTAAATTTGCTTACAACCACATCTGCTGTCCTCGCAAGTCGGCACGTTCGCGATCCGTCCAGAAACGCTCGCCTTCCTTGAAACAAGAGCCGTCGTCCATTCAAGTAAAGTACTCTGTGTCAGCCATGACATGTGAGACTCATGTTGTTCAGCAGCAACAACTTAAACAACAACAGCAACTCCATCATATTCAGCAGACAGATTCATCAAATTTTCATGGTCTGGAGAAACCTGCACGGCGGTCCGGGGTGCGACGTGAGCAACGAGCTACGCTAAAAGCCTTAGATCCAGCCGCTAAGCAAATGCTAAGGGAATGTGCTGAATACAATGTTAACATGAGTCAGGATGAGCGGAGTAGAATTGTTCTTCAACAGCTGCATGCGGCAGAAGCGGGCATTGGATCAATGGCTGGGATCGAGGAAGAGCTGAGCGACGACGGGGAGACCATGGTGGACGTAACCTCATCGATAATACTGCCACCGCCAATTGACGGGATGGAGATTGACGAGTACGGCTGTAGACAGAGTTTAGTTGGTGTTGGGAGCATACCCACAAGTGTTAGTGTCAGTGGTGGTAGTGTCAACGGGTCAATGAGTAGAACAGGGGGAGGGTCTGCTAGCCAGATTTCCCAAATCGACGGCACCCCCTCCCGCGTACCTCTTTTGCATAGAGGGGTTGAAGGCGGACCAGATGTAGTTGACGTAGAAACGCTAGATGATTTCTCAGCAGGGTCCATCGAAATGCCCTCATCCAGCAAGGAGCAGCGTTGTGAGAGTCCAGTGTATGGTGACCGTGTACCAATTTCTCTAGTGCTAATATTTGTGGTATTTTACATTATGGTGGGAGCAATGGGGGAGTTCGCTCAAGTCAGTTGGTTCAGGGGAAGGACACGCTCAGCTAATTGTCTGCTGTCTCTACTTGGTCCTTGGTCTGGCTATCATTGCCATGAGTTTTAACCTCATCCAAGAGGAAGTCGCTGCCAAAGTTAAAGACATTGCGAGGCACATCGGGATAATTAAGGACAGTTCTGGGCATCGTTAGTGAGTGCTGCTGGTACCATCTTGCTATCCTCTATTATCACCACCACCACTTCACTCTACTTTAAAACAATACTTTAATAATAAGAACAAAAATAGCAATGATAAGAATAATAATAAGAGGAAGAACAGTTATGTTACTATGTAGCAACTACATACATATACACGAATATATGCGCGTATATAAATACGTTTATTTATTAAGAATAATAATAACAACAACAACAATAGCATTTCGGTTCCAACCGTCTTTCCTTGAAATGATATTAATACGTACTGCTGCTAAAATATTATCTTACGCAACAATATACTTTTTATTGATACACGGTTACATATAGGATGGGTACCAACTAGCACCACTACATGACCCAACTCTCCCTCGAGCTCTTATTTTCAGCAACATCAATCAATCGAAACATCAGGAAGGATGACTTGGATCTTCGTTTTTTTAATATTTTCAATATAACATTATTGTACTATGTTTATAGAAGATATACATTCAAACCTGAACTTCAAACACAATTTCCAAGTTTTTTTTATATCAAGACTACATGGTTTTCTATATACTTTGTTTTCTCTGCTATGTAAGCTGCAAACAAATTTCCATTTAGTTATTTTCACTTCACCCCAGCTAGCTCCTAGCCAAAAGAATTAAAACGAAATAGTAATTAAGTATGTATGTATGAATGTCTAAAGTTTCGTTGCTATTTTCCACTAATATTTATCTAGTTTGGAATGATATAGTAATAATAATAATAATAATAATAATAATACCAACTAATTGCACGGTGCATCTTGTTAAAAAAGGAGCAAGCGAACAAACCAATATAGTATATAAATATAGGTATGTATATTTATATCTCCCACATTTTTCCTCGACCTGACCACTAACATGACTAGTACCTAGATAAATATTAGCAGAAGTGATTTTTGTTATCATCACGTTGGTGGGGAAAACATTTAGTAAGTTATTGAGTGAGTAATACTATGCCAACGGCTTGATTTCCATTATTTCCATTCGATAAAACATTTGAATTTTTAGGGGAAATGCAACGCAACTCCCCCTTTTTGCCTCATCAGAGACAGGGAAGAAGGCAAAGAAGTGTAGATGGGAAAGAGTGAGAGGCCCAGCCAAACCAGGTTTTTTTTTGTGCTGTTCTAGCTAACAACTAATATACCAACACTGACAGTTTTATCCCTTGGCTCTTACTACTTCTTTTTTTTCTTGCTTTTACGCTTCGTATAATAATAATGTGTGCACGTGGAAAAAAGTGAGAAAAGAATGATACAGCAAACTGAACCAAAAAAAATAAGTTTTTTCTCTTCTCTCTCTCTCCTTTTCTCTTTTCTTTTCCTCCTGTTGTTGTGAAAGGAACCAAACTCCAAATCATTCTGCCACTAGCAATATGGCAAATAACGAGCACAAAGTGGCTATTGGTATGTGTGTGTGTGTGGATTGGTGTAGTGGTCGTGGACGTAGAATACTGATCATCATCATGGCACATTACTACTATGCCATTGCCATTACTGCATCGAAATGCCCTTTGCCAATGCAACTTGTCTTTTGAAAACTGTACAAGATAGAAAGTTTTCCTGTACGATCTGTTGTCTCTTACTTCAGCTCGCTCTCGTTCTCTCTCTCTCTCTCTCTGTCTCTCTCTCCCTCCGACACAACATTCCTTCTCCGTACGTGCCACTGTAATTTCCACATTGTTGCGATGTTTGCTGGATATTTATAAAAAATACACAACAAATTTGTCCTCAAATACTATACTTTTGGTGGTGTGCCACCCATTACGGTGAAGATGCTTATATTTTTATATACCTAACAAGTCAGACATAGAGAACAGCAAATAATGCAAAATGATTCACAGATGAGGCAACGATATTTATGGTGTGTTGTTGTAAAGTATACGAATAATGCATAATATTTTTTCCATGGTGTACATTTCATGGTGCAAATACGCACCAGGAAACAACAAACTGTAGCCTAATGATGACAAACCGCCTGAACAAGTAGGTATAACATGTATTATTATTATTATTCAATAGCACATAAGTGTGCGCAATAGCCATACACTTTTCTGGAAGAGATCAACCCAATTTAAAGTCGTCTACCGTTTTGATCAAGCAGAGTGTTGATAAAAGCACTGCGCTATATAGAAGCTCATCATCATGTTTGAGCGTCTTACCCAATAAAACTGTTTAATGTCTTGGTCATTGATTTGTCATATTTATAACAATCGATATTCAAGGGAGCCAGCCAAGCAGACTATCCAACACGTCTACTAAATAATCGGGTTACACCAACGTAGAACTTGCTGATTATTTAATAACTATGCATACTCAAAGTTACGCCACACCGTTGCAAAATGCAGACATGGCAAATTTTGAGATCGAGCAATAAGAGGAAGTCCCCAGCTACTAGAAATTGGCGAAAAACCGCATTCCTAATTCCTAACATCCATCCCATTTCGGAGAGATATTTGCTTCGGGGTGTTGGATAAAGTGTTATCTGCATTTTGTTCCACATTCATTCAACACTGTCCAGATCTCTCCCACATAACAGATGAATTTTCTACGATATTGAAATTATAATAAAGGAAAATGTTATTAGGAGCTGCTGTTACAATGGTTATATAAATACTTTACAGTATGCATAATATAAATAGATTAAGATACAAATAATATGAAAACTATTTTGGTGCAACTATTGTAATGCAGAATACCTAGGATAGCGTACATACCTACTACTTATCAATACAAAGGCAAATATAAATTTTTGTGAGAGCGAACAAAATAGAATGAGTATAGAAATAATCTTGTGCTTTAGCCCTGATTTTAACCTTTTTACTTTGCTCCAATTCCCGATGCTGAAAATAGACAGATAAATATCTTTAATTTAATTACAATCTTAAGGAATGTGTGTAGGTGTCAGAATGTTGCTGACAACTTCATGTGACTGTTATATTGAATATTAATATATTTTAAATACAAACGATGAACATTGTCAGATTTTTAATGTTGTTACTAAAGCTACAAAAATAAAAACATTAATAATAAAAATATATAGAATACAGCAGCCAAATGTTTTCCATGCGAATACCGGAACTCCAAACACTCCACAATTACTGTATTGTAAGATATAAGTTAACATGTGTACGTTTATTGATGAAGTAACGCATGCTTATAAATTGTTTAAAAAGTATATGTGGTAAGTTTAAAGGATTTTTTCAAAACATACAGATAGATGTATACTAGTTTTAAGTAGTAGTAATGCTTCGTGGATTAAATAAGCTACATAAAATATAATATGCATAGTAAATTTGGTGATATTATCTAATTAACACACAAGCAACTACAAATAATATATATGTATATATCTTAAATATGTATCTCATTAGTGATTTAGAGAAAGTTTTTGTTCCATTTGTTAAATCCAGAAAAGGACCACGCGTGCAAAATAAAAATTTGATGAAGATGCAAAAATAGTAACTTGTCAACTGTTGTTGTCGCTAAAATTATGATAATGATACAGATAGTGTGCTAAATTTAGATGCGCATAAATATTCTATGAATATTAAAGAGGTAAATAAAATGTGATGCACAAATACTTGGAAGTTCAACAACTTGAAAGTATATCTTGCAATGGAAATGTCTATAACCAAACACTGGACTCTGAAAAAATATTTAAGTTAAAATTTAAAAGTTTAATTATCATCATTAATAATCATGGCTGCTCAACTGTGTTTTGGAAACTAAATTTTTGTTACCATTATTTGGTACAACAACTTCCATCTCTAACAACAAATGATGGCTCGTAAGTACACCCACATACATGTTAAACTTGGAATGTCCATTGAGCATGGTTGCTTACAGTTAGAAACATAAGATGACGTTACAGGGTAACTACCTAGGCACTTTAATTATCCCACTACCAGCTGACAGTTCCGGTTAACAACCTCCTTTTAGTGTCATTGTTTGTTAACAACTATGGTGTGGATTTATAGACGTTGACATAAATGTGCTGGAGGCGAGGACTTTGTTTTACATTTTTGCCGTAAATGTTTTACGAGCATAAGGAAGTAAAGAAATTTTTGACTGAATTTTTATTTTAAGGTTAAGGACAGTGTTCGTGGGAAGTTATTCATTCTGCACGTTTTCTGGTGTTTTTTTGAGCGCCATTTGATAAATAAAAGTAAGTATTCGAATTGTTAGCTTTCAAGGTTTTGTGCTAATCATGCATTTATCTATCTCCAAATACGTAAAGTCATGCATTATATAATACTAAAATACTGCTGAAATATAAAAGTTTACTACTGTGAAAACTAAATTATGTTTATGAACTATACTATAATAATTTTCAAGTAAAGAAGCTGTGACTAGGTAATACATGTAAAAAAATAATAATAAAATAACATATATTATTTCTTAAACCGTGTATATTTTGTTTTGTATTCACCCACACTTCATTATTTACAACAAGGTTACATATGGAAAAAGCATATTGCAAAGTGCATGCGGCAGCAGCGCAGGAGGTAAGAATACACTCTGTTCATTTGTTTAATGTTGGCTGACACATGGAGAAGACCTTTTGCATATATGTTTATCCAAGAATGAGAAAAATAAGAAGAAAAACAACAGCAGCAGAAGTGAATTAAAACTGCCCCTTCCCTCTCCTTCCCAACTACCTCCTCACACACTTCATTGATGTAGCAACAGCAAGCATTAATTGAAGCTTCTCTACCTGCACGCTTTTCTTCCAGCATCCTAAATAATAAATGCTTAGACAGCGCGGCAATTTCAGCATCAGCTAATATCATCTTCTTCGTGGCTAATACTTCTCGTCATTATAGCCCAGGTTCTTTCTCTCTCTCTCCCTCACTCTCTCTCTCTGTTTTAAGTTTTTCAGAGGTTTAAGCCTACTTGCTCTCAAGAAAGAAAGAAAGAAAGAGAAAAAGGAGGAAAAAGCTTAAACATGCCACCACTACACTACAACTACTAACACTGCAACACACTCACCAACCTTGTTTGTGGAATTAACTGATTCATTCCAGAAGTATATACCTTCATTCCAGGAATTTTAATTGTGCCACGGCAGAGCAGTAAATAAATGACATAAACAACTTCACCATGATTTACTAAACGTAAGGAGGAAGTATGTATGAGAGAAGACTAATATCATCATACATACATATTTATTTATCTCTCTCTCTCTCTCTCTCTTTGCTTGTAGTTTGTATATTATATGAATTAGTGAGACAGTAAATTATGCCACTTTTCCATGCATAGCAGTAGTAGAAGTAGTGCAGAGGAGTAGTAGAACCCGGTAATATATATACCTACATAAATACATGGATTCATTCTTAGATGTTATACTTCTTCCAATTACGGGATGAGCATATTTGTATAACTAGATAAGCCAAGCTAGTAGTAGTAGTAGTGCTAGTAATAGTAGTAGTAGAAGTAGTAGGCAAGAAATACAATGGCTTAGCGAAACGCTTAAAAGGATGAAACGCAGCTGTACGCTTTCTTTTTTCCTCCCTTTTCGCCAAAAAAAATCTTTGTGTGTGATGTTGTGGCAACTTCATAGTTAATATTACATGTGGAAGTGTATTATGAAGCATGGATGGCTGACTAAGCTGTTTGAAAGAGAACAAAGTAATTTAGCAACACGTATTATATAATATAATAAATCTCTCAAGAACTTCTCAAGATTCCTCGTCGCTCGCTTCTATACTACAAGCACAACTACTACCAACACCACTACTACTTCTGTACACATTTTACGTTGAAGAAAGCTGAAAACAGAAATATTGCAGCAGCAAACGCAAGTCATGGTCCCTCTCTCTCTCTCCCTCTCTTTCTCTCTGTATATTAAAAAACAATGAAAAAACATTTTCTCCAACGATATTGTAAACGGGTTGGTTATGTGTGCTGTGGCCTCATGTATAATTTTCAGAGAGTTCAGGGAAAGAAAGAAAGAAAGAGATGTAAGAAAAAATACCTAGTTAGTCTCTCATATTTATGTATATATTCATCTTTATACTAGAGACCAAGTTGCATAATGTCGCGTAATAATGGTTAATGTATGTGAATTCCTATTCCATATTAGTAGTAGTGGTAGTAGTAGTGAGGAGGAAACATATTATACATGTACATCCATTTAGACATCTGGCAATCCAAGATAATACATGGTGTAAGCAGTGTAAATCCACTCTTTGAAACCAGAGCTGCTCCTTAGGGCACAATCTCAAGTAATTTCGAATCTCATCTTCTTAATTCTTCCTTGTGCGGGAGATAAACCATAACATGTGTTGTAGGAGGATTAGAGGGATCCCTATTTTTTTTGTCGTGTGCTTTAGTACAAAATTATAGAGCTAGTTTGCGATTGATGTAATTGTGAAAAGCATCGGACAACGATGTGCGAGGGAACATAATATGTACGTACAGACAACATCATTTTCTTACTACCGTACAGCGTCATGTTACTTCGTATTACTATATGTAGCTTAAGTCAGTACGATTTCGTGGTAAACTTGACTAGCATCTTAACGGCAAAAAAGTTATGTGTGTGGTAAACAAAACTATTACTTACATCTAACATGAGTTCCGTGATATCTTTACCGTTTTCTTACAGCGGAAAAGTGAAATGATGATAAGATACCTGTTTCCTTCTTGCTAACGGGAAATCATTGACCGTCTTATTACAATTTTGTCGTTGTTATTATTTGTTGTGAACAGGAAAATTCAAAATAGAATAGATGATATAGGGAAATATATTATTATGGACGAAGGTATATTATGTTTAGCAGTGGAAATGTTTATATAAACCGGAAAGGCATCAAATTATAGAATGCCATGAAATATGATCAAACTAGCCATTATTGTTATTGAGTACGGAAGACGGAAACAGAAAACAACCTAATCACAATCATGTATCAAGTAACGCATGTTGGGGAAGACGATGATGATGATGTACATGTAATCTATTACTACTACGTTTCACGGGAACCATCTTTCATCTCATGAGTCATGACAATATATTTTTGTTTAACCATCAGCAGAAAAAAATCTCATATTAAATATGATGCATATCTACTTACACTACACATACTCTGAACCTGAAGTATACGTACAACAACGGGACATACGCATGTTGCTGTTGACTGTAGTCGTCGTAAATTAATATTATGCTAATGTTTATAAAATGATTTTGTTACAACCAGAAACTTTTACTTCCTTTCTATTTATTTCTTTGGCATCATCGCGTTTTTCGGTTTTATTCGTACGCATAATCCAGGCACAAACAAACAGTGAAATGTGTTTTACTTACCCTTTGGTTAAAAAGTCATAAAGCTTACTTACTTTAGTAGCAACAATGCTGCTGCATGTAGTATGTATATTGAAACATATAAACAAATTCAATGAAACATGCATACATGCTTCTGTTTCCGGAATGTATCAAACAAAAAAATGAATAAAACTTGCCCTTGTGTGCATTTCCTTCAACTCGTAAATGCATTATTATTACAATTTTGGTACAAGTAAATAATAATAATAACATCCCAGCTTGCTTTCTTGTCTTCAAATACATTTTTTTTTTGAGAAAAGGACATCCTGCAATTCACGAGACAGTGGGTTTTTGTTTGAAATTTCGGTGTACATTTGTTTCTGTCATTCAAACCGGAATCGTGATGTGCAAAGATGAATAAAAGAAGAAACACTTTACCCACATGCATATACCCCCTTTCCCGTGAACAATGTCACATTAAATTAAGTGACACAAAATAATACACTGACTGATAAGTAAAAAAGCTGGAAAAAAATATGTTGAAACGTATAATATTACAACTTGATGCTATATATTCTTTACTTTAGCATTTTTCAAAGGTACAAGTTAAAGGTTTTAAAAGTTACTACAAACTAAAAGGAAAAACTTTATAATGTGGGCACAAGATAGGGGCATTAAGTACACAAAACAAAATAACTGACTCCTCCTCACTGCTTACAAACATGTGAACAAGAGAAACAAAAGTATTACTTGTAATTTCCAAACGAATAGAGAACATTTAATTCTTTTTGTTCCATCGTGGTTTCTAACTGTTTGCTGAAATAAGAAGAAATTTGTCTTTCTCCATCGTTGCTATTTACATTGACATGATGAAGAAAAAAGATGTTGATATTTAATCATGTTTCTTGGTTGTTGCTGTGGCTTTCTACTTTTTTTGCGTTCAAATTTTTCCATTTTTATAGATTCACCAGTGCAGTGTGTGAGGATGATGACGTTTACGAGGATGATAGACCGTGTTATACGTTGTTCTAAAGCAAGGGGTAAGAACAAGCTATTTAATAATTTATTAAATGCAGTCCGCTCAACTGTATAAACGCCTCTGTTCTTTTTGTTCAGTTCAAACTGTGGTACATATATACATATTAAATACCAGATTTTTAACACTAAGCAGTCAAAGAGCCGTTACGAAACCTGACCGTAAGGCATTTAAGGTGAGGCATCATTACTCCATTATTAAAAAATGTAAGTAGCATACATATTAATGGTTCAAAGTTCTAACTGCAATAATCTGCATGTGGGGCAACATGAACAAGATACCTGGGAGCAGACAACAGTGAAAGTAGTGCAGGAGACAACAAAATAGTGAAAGTAGTTTTTATGCAAAAAAAAAACTTTAAAAAAATCGACTAAATGATTGCTCAGTTATTTGCACATTTCTTTCCTGCAACGTTAGAACGGTTTATTAGTATTATTAGATAGAAGTATTTTGCTTAGACCGCATGCTACTGTGGAAAAAACATTACCACTTACTACTTACCCAACTTCCGCGGTTGATTCACGCGAGTACCAAGACGAAGAAGACTGCATCATCAGGAGGATTTTGCCTGCAATAACTTCACTTCGCTTTGTGTAGGGATCCTCTTCTGTGTGAAAGGATTGTAACTTAGATTTTTTAAAGGAAATATAATACTTGACTCGTGTAGTAATACAACAAACAGTACGTGTGCAAATGAGAGAGAAAAGAATAGTTGGATGCATGCATAAGAGAGAAAGTAAACTTAATGCACAAGCTAATATCTACACACACACACACAAACATATATCTAACCTCAAATTTCAACTTTGCCAACAACTGCTGTTGGTGATGTTGCTCCGAAGCAAGTTACTTACCTCCTCCTTGTGTTGTTAAAACATGGGATGATGAGGGTTTAAAATGAGATGGAGAACAACAATTTATTTTTCGAAACGTGGTATTTGAGTCGTTTTAAGGAAGTAAGACATAATTTTCTCTAGATTTTTCTTTCCATGCATTTTCATCTTTCTTGAATCTTTCGTTTTTTCTGCTTTTCTTGTTTGTAGTAATACACTCTTCTTCGTAGATTGTGGACACACTGCTGCAATCATGAAGCGCTATATCATACAATAAAATTATAACGCATGTATTTTTTATATGCTTGACAAAGAAAAAACATACTGCTGGTTGGTAGCAAAACAAGCACATCAACTCAGATTTTTAGTATGAACGGAACGGCTTAAAAAGAAAAGATAGAGAGAGAAAAAAAGAGGAAAAAGAAGGAAATGAATAAAAATGAGAAGAGAATTCATTAAACACCATTCTTTTTCTCTCTGTCTGTTCATTCCTTTTAATGGAATGAATTAAGACAGCATATAGGAGAGTACTATATAATATCATCATGATGATGGAAAACAGTGAGGTTTCTGCTTGCATGTAAATACATGCATACATACATACATAGTATATTTAATATGCATCAAAATGCGCCTAGTCATAACTTTTTGTATAAACAAACTATTTGAAACAGTTCTTTTTGTTTCGTCGAAATGCTTACACAAAAGAAGCATCTCAACTAGATACATACGTGGTTTTATACACCAAAGTAAACATTAAATCTAGATACCCCCTTAATCTAATCTAATAAAAACTTCCGTTTTTTTCTGTTTCATGAAAATTATAAAATACAAAAAAACAAGTAACAAATACACATGTATGCCAGCTAATTAAATACTGCATGAGAGAATCATTTTCTTACCCGGTGGATTGTATTTTATAGCCTTTTCGAAACTGAAAGAAAAGAAATCCAAGTAAGTGAACTACTTTTATAAGCTCCTGGAAATGTTATAAGAGTATTAAAAGAACGTATACTAAGTTTGGAACGTATTTTTGAGATTTCATATTAGAAAATTTGAATCTTCCCCAAATCAGTCCAAAATAACAATGTGTGTACACAATTGTGATTAATTTGCTTGAGTTTGTCAGCGCAATGTGCTGTGTGCAATCTCATGTCATAGTAAATCCAACAATTCAGTGAATTTCTTTGGTCAATGTATCTTTCTTCTGATTATTTTGAACAACACTCCCATTATTCATAATCTGTGAACATTGGGGATAGACCAAAAATACAAGCGCGGACTACAGATTCACATTAGCAATATTAGGGAAGTCTATTTCTTTAATGGTTTATACCTATTTGCTTTTAGGACACATTATGAAGATGCATTACTTTTACATTTTGTTTGTAATTTAACGTCTTCGTAACAGTATACCTAGGTATTTATATGGTTTTCTTGATAACTTGACATGAATAGGAAACCGTGCAGTGTGTAGAGTAAACTAGAATATTACCATACTTAAATACATGTTGATAATCAGAATTTATTGCCATTTTTCTTAATGGGTTTCTTCACATTTTTCATGATGATTTGTTCCCCATTGTCGGCACACTTGTGCAGCTTATAACTGAGCAACATTGCCGGGCTATTGCGTACTTTACAAACTTATAGTAAGTAAGATCACTTTCAAAACCAATAAGATGATTACGTTTTATTGTGAGCATGCTTATTGATTTGGGGAACTAACATTTTAGATTCAAATTTTTAGTTGCTATGACGTAAATTTTTGAATAAGGTTTGTCTTTTGTAAACCTCTTATCCGACAAGGAATACACAACAAGGGATAGGTTGATATAGTTTCATAACGAAACATGTCAATAGCTTGCACTGCACTCCAATTTTTTTTTAGCCAAGCCACTTAAGTGGCACTTTGTGAGATAAGACTAAAATAGTTATCATGTTTTGGGTACATATAATATGAACCTTGAAAAGTGACTTTATAAAAATTTAGCAATGTGGCCTATCCGCTACTTTTACAGAAGCCCTTCTCTAAATGGATCATGACGTGATCGGATCGGATTCGATTATGTAAGTTGGGACAGTAATTAATCGAGAAAGTTGACACGGTAATTAATCGCAAAACCTTACGATAAAAAATCAGTTGTTACTCTATTTCGCTACTTTTTAATTCTGGTTGGATTGTCTCACTAAATATGTTTAAACTACTTGAGCCGCTACGTGTGCTAGGGAGAGAGAGAGAGAGTATAGTTAGCAGTTTTGGTTAGTTTTTAATTCAAGGTAAGGCAGCCATTTGAGTTGAGCGAAAAACCTGCTGTAAATAGAACAAAAATGAGTATTATCATTTGTATAAGGTGCATATTATATGATGCTGTTAAAGGGAACAGCGACTCGTTCCATTCTTTCGTGTTGTTGTGGAGAAGAATCATGATAATGTGGCTGATGATGATTCTCCTCATCATCATCCCACCAGCAATATGGTAAAAGAAAAACCATTATAGAGAGGAGATTGCAGAAGTCTGACATAATTCAAAGACATTACAACCTTATTTGGTGTTGAAATGGACATTCGCAGCGTCCTGCTGCTTTCGACTTCAACTGAGATGTGGTGATTTCTGACGAATTTTTGTCAGGTCATTTAGGTTGTTATTGATTTGACTAACCATCGCTTGATCTTCTTTGTTTTTTATTTCTACACCAAAGAAAACAGACAGGTGGAGAGATTTGGACGCTTTGCTGCCTTGCGTGGGCTTGTAACAATTCTTTGCAAATTCGCTTACTCTCTAATACAATGTAATACATATACAATACTCATACACAATAAATTCATATCATGTACATACAACTAACTACGACGCAGTGTAGCCTGTTATTATTATTTAAAATATGTTCAACGTTCAGGATTCATCAACTATAAACCAAGCCTTAAAACTTCATTTAGAAGTAAAATGCACATAATATTAGTATACTCATGAATATATTCCCACTATATCTTTTAGTACTTTATTTTGGATTATCAGTATCATTACTACTACTACTATTACAGTACTACATGTTAGTGCCAGATAAGTATGTGAGATCTCACAATATATCTTTCGTAGCTCAACCATTTGACGAATTATAGCGTCATTTACGTAAATACTTGTCTCATCGTATGAGTAACCTGCCACCTCTCTTGTCATCATAAGTGTGTAGCAATAATAGTATGCTCCTTTTTTTAGACGTACAGGTGTCTCCAATTAAGAATTGTTCAAATTATTTTCTTTGCTTAATGTGTTGGAGAACAAAAACAAATTAGCTTCCTACAAAATAAAGGAGACATAAACCTTCTAGTAAACATGTATATACGAGCATCAATAACTCATATCGTATTTCTGAAATATTTTTGTAAAGTAATTTTTTTGAGTGATTTTGAAGGTTCAGAAATATTTTTTACTCTTATTCTGCTCTTATTCTGAAATATTAATTTTTGAGCGATTTTGACGCTGCAGAAATTATTATCTGAGTTGGTACTTCCCCTGGCTGCAATATGGTGAATAGACATATAAATAAATACATAAATAAATAAGTAAATAAAGC
>JAHZNC010006596.1:0-15605 GCA_027744095.1 Zhuqinia jingwanae | reverse complement strand
GTACGAAGGCCATAACGACTGCCATTACGTGGGTTTATTACTACCGTATCGTGTGCTTGCATAGTACAAGGTTCAATGCTCAAGATGTTATGGAAATCACTGGCCTACCCATTCAGAACATTTTTCATTTAGGATTCTCTACCCAACTTTCATTGTATTGACGCATAATATAATTAAAATAATATTTCACTTTCCACCCGATTCATCTGCCTCTAGACATACGCCTCATTATTTTTTCATTATGATATACAGAACTTATAGAACTGTTTTAATCAATCCTTCTACCATTTGACCCCAACACTACCAGACTACATTTGCAAGTGAAATCCGATCTAATTGCCTTTTTACACTTTTTTCACATTTTGGACATTTTAATAGAAACCCCTATTGACCATGGCCAAAACACTCGCCCAAGTTCACAAGCTGACCAGTTTGGCTGAGCAACTATCAAAAACGACACATTTCAACACAGAAGAGGTAAAACATTATATATTATATATCTAAACCAAATACACAAAGCATGCTAACTAGAAAGGGGCCAAGTGGCTTGCTTGTTGCTTGACAAATGCCAACAATCCTAAATAATATATGAAGTGAGACCGAAATTACATTGATTGATAACCTGATGAAGTGCATGCGATGTGTGTTTTTCAGTGTCGATCACTTGTCGCCATTCATCAAAAAATGCTGGGCATTGGTCGAATCGACCGAATGAGAATGCGTGAAATTCTACACGTAATCTTTGACATCACCGATGATGTTATGCTTGATTTAGTTTACCACTCGTTTGATCGCGACAGTGATGGCTTTGTAAGTTAAAATGTTGGATTTCAGTTATGCGAGCAATACCAACTCATGCATAATATTCCACAAAATACCTAGATTTTGTTTTTAATTTGTCCAAAAAGGTTGATGAGAACGAGTGGACAAGAGGCCTTTCAACAATGCTGAGAGGGACCACCGAAGAGCTTATAGAATGGTGCTATTACGTGTACATTGAACCAATATCATTAATATTAATAATATACTTACATTTATATTTTACACAAAAATAAATCATATTTTTATTGCTTATTTCTTTATTGCATCTTGTTTGTAGATATGATTTGAATGGAGATGGTGGATTAGCCAGAGAAGAGTTACATCACTGTTTAAAAGGCTGCATTTACACAGGTTACGGAATTGACGCTGATGAATTGGATGAAGCCGAAAGAGATATTGTTGAAATTGTGATGAAAACGTTAGGTAAAAGACAGTTTTAAATGCTTTTCCGCAATTATGCACCAATTTTCAATTTGTAATTAATTGCGTTTTAAACTAATTTTCAGATGTTGACCGAGGTAAGGTTCTCTATGCAATTTATTACACTTTTATTTCCTAACGTGTACATAAATTTAAAATCAATCTAATCGTCTATTAATTACCCTCATAGATGGTCAGATTACACAGAAGGATTTTGAACTGGCCTGCATGAAGAATCCACTGTAAATGGCCAACTAATTTTTAATTTGCTAATTATCCCTTTTGTTTATTTTTATTCTGGCATTTCACTTATTTTTCTTTCAAATTAGAATGCTTGTCTCCATTGGTCCATGTTTGCCTCCTACGAAATGCATCGCAGCCTTCTTGGCCCTTGTAACTGAAAAATTCCGTAACTACACCGGACCAATGGGAAGAGTGTCGAAGAAAAAGAAAGCTCCATTGAACGTTACACCAGCAGCAGTTCAAACATCCCAAGCTGATGAACCTATGCACTCTACAGCATTGTAATGTCATCACTTTGCTCTCGTCTGCAAAATATAGATAACTCTACCAATAATATTTATATTTCCCATACAAATTCAAAATTAAGCAAGTTAATAAACAGAGAATTCGAAAGTCGAAACTTGTTGAAAACACTAGTTGCCATTTGCAAGATGATAAAATTATTTATTATTTATCTACTTTTGCATCTATGCAGTAAGTTAGCGCTATAGTCATATAGTAACACAACATACCTACATTCATGATTAGAGTACCCTAGTTAGATTGAGTCATGGAACAATGTGTCCTGAGAAGGGTTTTTTCTCTATCGTATGATAACGCTCTATTGGTGCCCACGTGAACCTTTAAACTGTCACAAAAATATGTCCCCTCCGATACACAAATACACTTTAATAAACTCAACATGTTATATACGGTTTCGAAAAATAAGCACATATATTATCAGATTACTGCTGCATTGCATTCAGCGAGATACTCATGTTTGTTGAGATATATCCCTCCCACCAAGCTCATGTCGTCGCATCTTTTCTTTTTTTCTGCAAGAGGTAAGAAAGAGCTCACATAAGCAAACATGCCAAACCAGCGGAAACCAAACCAAAACTATAAAGTATAAAAAAAAGTTCCATTTCAAAGAAAGAAAGAAGCCGCATCATCATCATACAACATCCCTTCACAATCTGGAGATTTCGATCCATCTCTTATATAAGTTACACACAAGTCATATTTAAGTCTCTTACAGTCACGTCTAACTTCACGTACATATACCTGGAAAAAAAGATGGTTTCTTTCTCTTACTCCGATATCATCTATTCAAAGTGAATCAGACTTAGGTAGTAGTATCACAAAAACCATCTGAATCTGAATATATAGAGATACTACGCGGCAGTCAAACGTACGAACGTCACAAAAGAAGAAAATAAATCCACTTTCACCTTTTCTTCTATTCTTTTTGTTCTTCTGCTTCCTCCGTCGATTTGACTGATTCCTGTGTGTATTCTAGTTCACTGGAAAAATACTTCATCATCAATATCATCATCATCTGTTACTGCTCTACCACAGAAGTATCCTTTTTTTCTGTAAAATGGGAACTTTGTCCGTATCCTCGTGCCACGCATCGTCCCTTTTTCTGCCTTCTGCATCTTTCATTCATATTATGCCACATGGGTCCATATTTTCATATAACTCCACCAGCCCGTTGCACATGTATTTAAAGGGTCTCCCGGAAAGAGGACAAACTTTTTACTTTTCCTTTAAAATTGGAAAGCCAGTAAAAACCAACGGAACACCCACCGACCCACCATTATTAATAGATACATGCGTTTCTGGCAATGTTGTGCTTGTACGATGTTACTTCTGTGTAAGTATAATATTGTAGTGAGATGATTATTATCACGCGGAAAGTCTACGACGACATTCTTGTCTTGCCTAACGCCTTCCTTCAGACGTCAATATGATCGTGAGAAGATGTCTCAATAAGTATAATAATGTATCCCATCTACAAACTCTTCTTCTACTACCACCACTTTTACTTCCTCTCTGGTCCCGAAAACTCTGTCCATTTTTTTGCCTCATTTCTTTTCACCTTTCTTCTAGGGATACATGTAACATGTTCCAAATCTCTTAAGTTGAAGTAACCTCCTTAGCTCAAAATTGCAAGCTTTCTTCCATCCAGGTACACGCAAAAAAAGATGAAAACCATGGTTGATTGTGTATCCAGAATCCTGGCAAACTCGTTTACCATTCACAGCGGTCGCCAAAATATTCGCACACTAGGTGGTTGCGTTTGGTTGAAAAGTTGTGTCATTCTTGTCTCCCACTCTCTTCTTTCTTGTATTGTTAATATATCTCTCATATATATTGGATGCATATGTGTAAAAGTCATGCTGTGTGTTTATACGTGTGCAAGTAAATGGACATTAGAAGTACAAGAGACACGTCTGTTGAAAGACTACTTCTATTCTCATGAAATACAAGACCCTGATCCCTTCCCCCGCCCTGCAAATACATTCCTGTTGAGAAAAAAAGGTCTTCAAACATACAATTTTCCAAAACCTATATTACTTCAACTTGACATGCTCACGGCAAATCTAGTGCACCACACAACCAGTCTCCCGATTGTAAGAGGCCAAAGGAAATGTATCACCAAACTCAAGACCTTGCGTTTATGCAATATGTACACGTTATTATGTGCCTATATATCTTAAACGGTTATAAAAACATGCTTACATCAGAATGACCGAGAATTCCCTCTTCATATCATACATTTTTCTTGGTATATCTTTGTATTAAGTGCCTTATCGGATAAAATGTTAAACTACAAATAAGAAAGCTCATATCTTCAAGATTTACTCCTGCCTTCCCGTCGTTCCACCATCAGGTTTTTATTACCGCCCTCTCTATAAGGAGCATCTGCTCTGTCGTCAAATATATCGTTTTTCTTTACCATTTCTTGCTTTATCCTACTTTTCTTTGCTTTTTGTGCAATTTTTTCAAATTTTGAGTTAAGCTGTTTGTGTTCAGTATTTGTAATACTGGCCTTGCTTTATTACTTCTTATTTCAACAAATTTCGTGAACACACTTTACTATTTTTATTTCTCAATTTATAACTTCTGTGTAGAACTATAGGTGCAGTATATATAGAATGGAATTACAATGTTTATTGTGCACAGTGTAAACATTGGCTCGATCATCATCATCATACAACACATCCGAAACATAAAAAGAGTGGAAATCCTCAAATTTGTTTTTTACTTATTTTACTACAAGAGCCAAAGCTAAAATAGTTTTTTTTAGTAAGAATGCTTAACCAAATATGTACATTTATGATTAAAGTAGACAAGGGGAAATGCTTTTAAAATTATTGAGGAAATGAAAACATATACAAGCTATACGATGCGGTGTAGCGTATTTTGTCAAAAACATAAACTGCAAGTAAGCGTTGGAGTACAAGTATAGGTATAAAGTACGTGATTAAATGCTTCGAATCACATTTTTCTCATTTTGGTTTTATCCTCATTTTGCAGATAAGCAAAAATATAGAAAAGGTTTATAGGGAAAAATAATAAACATATCATATCAACTTGAAAACAAACTTATTGTTATTTTAAAAATACTGTTTATCTATAACAAAATGAATCCCATTCACCTTTCACACACAAACCTGCGTATATAGTAAAAGGTTAAATATGGATTCCAGATTAGTAAAAAAAATAACGAACGGATTTTTTATCGCAAGGCTACTTTCGGTACCCTTGCTAACATTTTCCACATCCAACATCAGCTTTACAACTTGTTTTTGAAATAGAAACTTAGCATCGTTATCTAGCCAACTATTTACCGACGGGACATGGAAAGTCAAATAGACAAAAATTCATCCCTGCAATCTGCATAGATATATGCACTTCACGATCGTATTTTTTGGACTTGCTTTTTAGTCTACAAGGTGTACGTACTTATAGGTTGTAGGTGTGTTATGAGACCCCTTTTGATCTGTCCTCGAAAAACCAATATTAGAAGTTAGTGCAGCTGGGAAAAGTCCCATGGTGATGATTTCGAGGAAAATGCTTGTTTGTTTACCAAAGGATAAACTTGAGATGTTTATGTAATGATTGTTCAAACATAGATTACATTTATATATGCGTAAATGTACATTATTCATACTATATATTGAATTCTCATATATTCATTCAGATCAATACAGAATATGGCAGAGAAAACCTAATGGAAACAATATGCATAACTCTTATTTAGAAACACACTTGCTCATTGGTGTTGTCACCCTGTTATTGTACTTACATTAAAAATAACGAGCTACTTGACAAGATCTTTATGATTTATGTGTTTATCTACATATCTTTGTATTTGTTGCCAATAGAACCTTGATTCCATGGAAACTAAAGCAATATATGATTATGCAACTATGGCAACTATAAACTACCAAGTACAGTTAAACCAATATAAAAAGTTAAATATACAGTATGTGAGTAATAAGCTAATGGCATTCTCCTGTGTAGTTCGTGGGGTTCAATTTTAACTTTAGCGTTCCACTATTTATAATTTGGTTGTGCTATGTGACTATACTATAACGTCATCTTAGTGCTGTATATAGTGCTATAAGAGACAGGCCTTGGAGAAGTAAGCTTCACAACATTTTTTATTTTCCTTTAAAGAAGGATATACACTGATAATTGAAGGAGCGTAAAAGATTTAAAAAAAAGTACGCTACCGAATTGCTGAAGAAAGAAAGAAAATATTTTTCGCAACAAAAGTGTTAAACTCTAACGTGCATCAAATGGCTAAGATTCTAAGAATTTCGTATCCTCTAAAACTTCTATTAAATTAACATGGCCATTACTTCAAAACGGGATGCATTCATATGTACCAAATTTCTTCCAAAAAGGAGTTGGTGGGATTGATAGAGAAAGCATCAAAGCACAAATAAAACATTGTTTGAAAGTCTAATGTACTCAATTGCTAAAATATCGAGTTTTGTCGGAACAATTTAACATGGATTTTAAATGTAATCAGTATCACTACACAGTAAAACCCCTTTTCCATCCAACGCTAAAATTGGACTCAAAACATGTAATTTATTTCTGTACTAATAATTATTCAAAAACTTTTCTTTCTATATCCGAACCACTCGTTGCATTATACAAAAAACTTTCTTAAAAAATGATATCTTGTAATTTGGGCAACCGCGTGGATAATTTACTGACTTTACAAATCATTTTGCCCTTTCTTACATATAATAAGCTTTCTTTCCAGAAAATAATGGAGATGCGAGTATTATGTTTTTCTCATCTCAACTCACTCATCCAAAAAGATTATATTAGATATCATATTTCTTTTCAATGGATATGTCAGTAGAAGTCAAAAGACAAAAAAAAACATATAATGGAACTGCTTTGCTTTGGGCCGAGGAAAGCATGATGAGACGAGATACTACATGCATGGTTTCATTTTTCATCTTCTCATTCTTTCTTTCCCTCCTTCCAAACCAACATCATTGAATTCAGTCATAAAGCAGAACAGCACATTGCAGCACGTACCAGCACCACCACCGACCGACTTGGTGGGGCTTGTGGTTTCTTCTCCTTCAATCTACTATAATCTCATCGTTAATCCCGATGGATTTTATCTCTTGGCTGGGAGTTTAGCAAATCGTTTCTCCTTCTGATACCATTACAGCACTAACTATTCCCTTTTCCACCACGTTTTCCTGTTACTCCTTTTAAACTTCAAAGCAGCGGTAGTGGGCTCAAGGCTCCAATTTTGAGAAATCATGTATTAGACTTACAAGTTGGTTATTTGTAGCTACAATCAACAATGTAGGTATTAGGGTTACGCGATTATTCAACAAATTTGTTACACCAAAAAAAAGATCGATTTTATTGAATGTAAAGCTAGGGACTCGAATTTTTTAAATATTTTTGTCTGGAAAAAGGACAAAAAATCTTTATTTTTTGTTGAATTGAAAAATGGTATGCGTAGCTAATTCAAATGTATTTACTACGTTCATTACCCTTTCAATGTCGGAATGTCATTGTATGCCTTGTGTTATGCCTATCATACATATATAGGAAAAAGCGTTCAATAATACGGAATTATTATCCCGTTGAGATATAAAAAGAGGGGGAAAAAGGTTTTGTTACTTTATTTGCAATAATACCGAAGGGTCATGTAGACACGTAAGTACACTTCCTCTATTACAAATTACAATAGTTGGGTTTTAACACTTTTTCCCCTTAAATTTAACGTGCTACATCAATTGTATAAACACAATTAGTAAAAAAAGTGTAATTCGGGCAGTGAAATATGTATGTGTACGTACTAAAGACGTTTCTGTAAGCGTGTCTTAAGCAAAGCTAAAAATAAGATTCCAAAAGAAAAAAAAATTCTAAAAACAAGTAAGAAAGTATATAGCTTCGTGACCTGGTTTTTTTGTTTTCTTTACACAAACACGTTCAAATTAAAAAACGAAAAAAGTGTCCGACCCAACTACTACATCTTTGTAGTCTCGTTTCCGGCTTACTCAAAACATTAAAAGTAGGAACAGAGGAAAAGTAAAGTTGAAAGTTATGCCAACAGGGAATTTGCTCTTATTAAGGAAGACTTATACGAGATATAAAATGATCCAACCAAACCTCTGCTTTTGAAATGTGTTCCCAGGAATCCTTCCTCTCTCTCTCCTTCCCACACTCTTCTACAACACTCCTAGAAATGCCGTGGTAGAGTAACCACAAACTGTATCTTATTTGCAACTATGACTGTTGTGCTGTGTAGCATGTATATAAACACATATAAAACCATATTAATTCTGGTATCCACAAGGGGAAAATTACTAATGGTAAGTAAATGTGCACTTTGTATAGAGCACCTGAATGGAATCATCCTATCTGCTGCTGCTGATATTTTATAGATCATTTAGGATGATATAGGTACGTATTTACGACCATATAATGGCTTTTCCACAACAGAAAGGGACTCATTTCTGGCCATAGAAATTAAAAATAGCTCTGCAGGAGCTTTTGCCATGAAAATGAATCCATTGTTATCCTATAATCACTTGTTAATTTGACTGCACAGTTACCATACCAAAAGCAAACTAAGGAAAAAAGTATAGTACATTGTGTTGCTGCTGATGATGATAGTAACAGCAACGATCACAAGTCAAATGTTCTAGATATAAAATAAATTAATCCCAAAGAGTAGGTATTGCGTAGGGGTGAGAATCTCAGGGGAGCTCACAGCAGTGGACAAATTTTATTTTGGCATACAACAAAAATTGAAGCAAAAATTGTAACAACATTTATCCTCGCACATTGCACACATAAATGCATGCTTATGTACATCTGAGTCTGACTTCTAATACAAATAATTTTTACTGCTACTCTTGCTAGGGCTTTATTGTTCCTGTTTCTATTTAATCCACTTTTATGCACACAAAACCGCTGACAAATGCTCCAAGTATTTGATTTTAACATGCAATATGAAGAGCGTGTAGTAGTGCAATAATATACATATTAGTCTGCCTTGGCAGTTTTTTAGTTTGATTTTTTTTATCAAGTTGCGCAAAGTATTATTCTTATGAAATTACACAAATGATTGGTTAGCAAGAACAAAAACTTAACGGATTATACCAAGAAAATGTCCAGTTTGGAACCAACAAACAGTTACCCAGCATTGTTTTCCTTAATAATTTTGTATTCACGCATAGTACTCTGCTTAACTGTGTAGTTGACGCACTTTTTTTATAGAAACAACCACGCATACTATGATTGAACATTTAGCGTATTGATTTTTTTACGTTTACAAAATATGTATACGGTGTTATAAGTGAAACGACTTGCGTAACCAAACGGTGAAAATTTGAGCAAAAACTTTATCCGTACAAAAAGCCATGTATCAGCGTAAACTTAGATATTATACTAATAAATAAAATTTAACTTCTCCCATGCGACCAATATCTTGAACGTTGCCCTTACGATCGTAAATATAAGTGGCCAGTAGTGTACGTATTTACCTATCCATAAAAGTTATCCTGCATTAGCTTGATAATGTATTTATATATATGTTATATATCTGTAGCATACACGTCGCGTATAATTTATCCATAATGCAAAAGATAACAGATAGGCACACAACAACAAACAAGAATCTTGTACTTGCAAAAGAGGGTTACATAAGTGTCAACTTTTAAATAATAATCTATGATAATAATAATATAATAATACTGCTTCATCATTATTAGCTATCATTAGCATATTTGGCACCCAAAGCCATCCAAGTAAAATATTAAATCATCTTAGTCAACAAAGAGGGTTTATAGTATTTAAAAGTATGCTTCATTTTCTGATTGTTAGCTTGCAACAGTTTGAGTTGAGTATGAGTTGAGGTAGGCATATTGAGTAGCATAAATACTTACGTTATGTATTTTAACTTTTCTCAATTATTGACTCTGATAATAACACATTAAAGTAGTAAAATAAAAACAAGTGTTGAATCAGTCCAAGCAAGCGTCAACCGTTCTTGTTCTGATGTACCAAAGAAAAACTCAAGTTAATGTACCTACATACGTACGTACGTGCTGAGCACTTACTAGTTTACCTAGTAAAATGCTGTAAATGTCATCATCATTTCACCTTCACTAGCAATTATTGTTGTCAAAACGATGTGGTAAAACTTTTGACCAGCAAAGGAAAATGTCCTGACAAATAAGCCCCCAAATAAAAATAATAAGGCAACGAATATCTAAATTTTCTACTTTATCACTCCTGCAAATTGTTTTTGTTTTGCGTCTTTGTTGTTCGAAGTACGAAATGCTAGGTTGGGTAATATTGATCATTATTCTAGAAAGTAGAATAGTATTTCTTTGGATTGTTAGTCATTAATTTTAAATAGAGTGAATGGTTCAAAATAGTTGGGTAAATGCCTCGGATAGTCATGTCCCCACATTGTAGGGTCTTAACAATGCACATCACATAAAGTGCATGTACAAATCGTAATAATAAAATATGTACGAGGTGTTATGTCCAGATATGTCGGAATTTTGAATGTGGGTTAAATTGAAGGTAACCTACATCACATCCATACGTACATATAAACATACATTGCACTATATTTGTATATATCATGTACATTTTTTTGAAGAGGATAGAAATACAATTGCATGTGAATGTATGATTGCATTAAATATTTTCTGGTTAATGCGATGTACAATAAGGGATAGTAGTAGGTAAATACCTTAAATTTTGTTTGGGTTCTTGTGTAAGAAACTATACCAACAATCCAAAATGCAATGCAATGGAACAAAAATTGTACAGCGCCAAGTTGACTACTTTCTTCTTATATCTTCATTACAGAGATAAAAAATCCAGGGATGAGATCCACGTGAAGCAACCAAGCAAGCCCAAATACAAACAAATATATGATACATATATATGTTTTCATCGTTGCAAGGAGAATATCCAAAAGATAAATCCCTGAAGGAATGAACGAAGAAAATGCTTTCTTTTTTTTGTGTAAATTTCACGGGAACACAACACGCCCAATGCCCACGTATTTTCAGGTTGGTTCGTCGTATAGTTTGTGAAGCCAAAAGTGTGAGAAGAATGATTTTAATATGAGAGCGACGGTCTCCAAAAATACCAGGGAGCATAGCCCAGTTTAAGCGTCCTTTGTACACTGCCTCGCAAAACTTCTTGAACCCTGCACAATTTAAAACACTTTTTTATACTGCAAAAAAATCCAAGGGAATATGTAAGCGTGCTAAACACGTACAAAGTACCAATAATACGTACCTATACGCTCACACGCAAATATTTAATACAAGTGTATACTCACTCGCAATGTTAAAAATAGCTATTTTCCCGAAAATTCACAAGATCAGAGTAATCTACATGTGCTCTTTTACTCTTGTGCATTGAAAAGATAGAGCCAAAAAATTTTTGCAATAAAAATAATAATGTCACGGAGGATTTAAGGATAACAGGAAACATTTCCAGAAGAGTGTAGTAAGCTGAGCGAATAATATATCTATAAATAACCATTCAATGGAAATGCAATTTCCATACATAGATAACTATGTACCTACACATGTGTACAATGTGTGTATTGTGCATAATGTATACCTGTTGTAACCTTTTGCTTTCATATACATATTTGTGTTACTAACAAAGAATTACTACGTAATAGGGTTCTACCTGTCCATCTTGGTAGACAGACACGCGATAACATTTCATCTCACCTCTCATAGACGTTGTCTATCAAACACTTCAATTTGATTGTACCTACAAGAAAAGAAGGAAAAGACGTCGCCATTACGATGGCTAAACTCTTTGAAGTAAAACACAGTAATGTGAGAAGGTAATAATATATTAAATAGGTATATACGCATATATCTGGAGGATATATGTAGGTATTGTTGTTGTAAAAGTAATATAGCTGGCTGTAGGTGTAAAGGAGTGTAGTAGTAGTAATGCTATTTCATCATAAAGTAATATCGTATAATGTACAAGTTTTCTCTTTTCATTACATCAAAAATAACCTCCACACTTTGTTCGCTCAACCACCGCACCAACACTGTACTGATACCGATAGTCGTTTGCACGCTCATGTCTAACATGAGAGAAAAAAAGTTGACACCGCCACAAGTGTAAGTGGAACAGACAGAGTGTCGCATTACCGAACAAGGCCAACTAAAAGACTATCATTAGCAAAAGGCCCAATCCATTATACCGTCATTAAACCTTGTCCCGAATCCCAAGATACATACATTCGAGTAACACGTTTCAATGTTTGTGGTTAGATGTTTGGGGCAGGTGTGTATAATATTATGAAGAAAACATCATTATTATTGTTATCTGTTTCTCTTAAAATTCACTTAGTCTCAAGTGAAGAAGTACTACACTTGAGTTTTTTAAACAAAGTGTCATAATTGGGCAATGTATTAAGTTAATCCATGTAAATACGGTAAAAGCAGGTGAACATTCATGCTGAATTGAACAAAAATACCGAATTCCGTCAGGCGGGCGTTTTATGTGTAATGTTTTTTTTTCTTCTTTTCTGTGAGCACATCTGAAAGAAACAAGACAACGGAACACCTAAGCAAAAATGTAACAATAATGTATGATGATATATTTTAGAAGGTTTTTGATAGTGCTCACAAGTAATTACAAGCACGACGAATGGAGGCATACCACGGCTGGTTGTTTTGCATACTATGTATACAATAGTAATCAAACTTTCCTTTCCATATTTTTTGTGTGCATTTTCTAGCTGTATATGTGTTCAAACTACCACACAGCGCGTATTAAGTACGGTGCATACGTGATATTTATTTTAATAATCCAAATCAAATATTTGAAATGTTGTATACATGTTTACATGTAGTTTCGCATCTATTCATGATCGATATAATACAACCCAATTATTACCAAAAATTTATATTAAAAATGTAACGCGGATGAGCTCATTCCATACCTCAATTGGTTACACTATTACAACCTGATTATTGCTTAGTTTGGAAGCACAAGTGAGATCTCTCTTGAACTGGGATAATTTGCTGATATGAATAAATAATACACGACGTACTTTTCGTACAAGCATGTCAAATCACTACCAAGCCACACAAGGAAATAAACAATTTGACAGTGATTTCGTATTTTTCATAACAATGACAGTTCATGATGGGAACTTGGCCACTCTAAGAATTCGTACAAAGTACAGAAGAATTTAGCTGCTACCAATATAAACAGATACTAGGTATGCAGGTAAAGAGTAGATTCTGCATATGTACACTTTACCAGGAAAGACTAGAAGTTTCCTTTGAAAATATTGAAAGTACTTTATTTCTTATGCTACTCTTATTTATTGCTTTGTCACTTTTGTGTGTGTCAAAAGCAGCGAAAAACTTGGCATTCGGCGAGTAGTAGTGGCGAATGCAAGTGACATTAAACCAACATTCCTCACTGAAATAACAAGGAAGGAAGAAACTATTCGCTTATATGTCACACTAAAATGTAGGTAATGGGAAATTGGGGAATGCTTCCAATTTAAAAAATATTGTATGTACAACGAGAAAAAATTGCCGAGTGACTGTCAAAATAGTTCCCATTTGTATGGATCTCTTTAAAATAAAATGGATTTCTCATTGTACTGCATTCAGTGTAGTGCTTGTGGGATTTCGCCGAAAACGTCAAGCAGCTTGTCATAAATAGGTATTGTCATAGTCATCATAGCCATTGCATGCATACTAAACAAAAAAAAAACAACAATGAGGATCAGAATGCAAAAAAATAATATATCCCATCATTCAAGTACACTCGCATCTCAACAACCGAAGGCAATTTACAAAATTATATACATTTCTCTGTGAAATGCTTGGGATTTGAATCTGGTTGTTATTTGTGTGTGCAAAAGCTTTTGTGAGTGGAATTTGCAATTCTAGAAAGATCATCTAGAATCGAAATTTAAAGAACGCAGACGCACGCACACACCACACACATACACAGCAATAGTCGTTTCATTTTTTTATTGCTTATGTAGCAATATTTTCTCTCTCGTTTTTTGTTGATGTAGCTTATCTCTGAGTACAAAAATACCGCTGGCAAATCCTTTTCCATCTTTTTCACAGTGTTTTCTCTCTTCTTGCTCCATACCAAAAAAATACCTAAATATCTGTAAATACTTACGTTTGTGATCCTAATATACATTCCATAAAATAAAAGCACACAACAAAAGTCAATAGTAGCGAGTAAAAGAAAGTGTATGAAGCCCTCTGTTGCTTTCTCTTTATTTCTGTTTGTTTAACTTGGGATTTCCAAGCTCATTTGATGCAAGAGCAGGACAACGAGGAAGAGGTTGAACTAGAATATATATATATGTATATATATAAGAGGAGGGATGACAGACGACAAAAATATAGCACACTTTTGTCAGTGTGATTTTATTCGTCCTTTTCAAATGGTGAACGTAGTAAACATAAAGCATTCTAAAAATAATGACTAATATTTGTTGTTCTTTGATTAAAATATACAAACACAAAAACGAGGGGGGAATATAGAGGAATAAAGAAAAGAGCTTGAGGATTTTTGTTTATATCGTATTTCGCAACGTCGTCACAAATGCTTACATGTTGATGAAATGGGAACACTTGCTCCTTGGGACAACTTCATAGCTAATATTTAAAGACAGCAGAAAGACACAAGCCGTGTGTACATGTAATTTTTTAATAATTAACAGTGACAGTGAATGACATATATGATGATAGGATGAGAGACAACAATTTTTTATAAACGGTGCACTTTCCGTTTTTGACAGATTTTAGTCTACTTACGTCAGTAGGAAAGGAACGTATGAAAGCAGGATTTGAATGAAGACAGCCCAGGAATACGTAAATAGGTAAAAGTAAACAAGTTAAATCGAAACAGTGCAAAAATGAAGTTACATAATACTGTTAATTTGGAAAATTGATACTTGAACTTGAAATCGATGACGTCAAAACTTAATAATAATTCCTTTCCAATTCCACAAACAATCCTCCTGATTTCTCGAAACATAAACCGGATTCCAACTAAATGATTGATTGTATAAAGTTATATAACATTTTCCCATCATAACAAAAAAATGTATGCAAATGTGTACAATAAATTCGGTCCTGAATGATTCTTTTCCTACTCTACACTTAGAAGAAACTTTAATCATAATCCATACAAAACTTCAACTAGGTGTAAAAATTCTTACTTCCAAGAAGTTGGTAGGTCTCTCTCTCCTTTTCTCTACGCTATTTTATATGTATCATGCAATGCGTGCTCATAATAATATACCGTATTATTCAGTGGTGGGATGATTTTCGCTCTTTCTTATTCTTGGTAATGTTGATGAGTTAACATAATACCACGACAAATCTCTTTACATCCCTTTTCTGTCGTCTAAAAGAAGAGCCGCTCTGGTGAAAACATGATTGTGGTGGGTGCACGAAACCAAAGATTCTGACGTGCTGGGTTTTTCTCCCTCGCTCATTTCAAGACAAACCTAGTGTACAGCAACTTTACGCAGTGTGTGTTGTCTAATCTGTATAGTATAGTATAGCATTGGATGCGAATAAATATGAACTTGCTAAGTATAGCCACATGAAGTAATTCATACATTCATAAATACTACTCATGGTGATATAATACTACACACGAAAATTCGTTTCCTTATAGTTGAATGTACTTTTTAAATAAATATAATTCAGGAAACTGCGAGTGTTGAAGTAGAAGAATAAATTTTATTTGCTCGACGTTTCGACTTTTACAAAAGTCCTCTTCAGGAGCATAACGAGTAATGAGAATAA
>JAHZNC010006595.1:0-35834 GCA_027744095.1 Zhuqinia jingwanae | reverse complement strand
ACACAGGTTTAATATCATATATTGCTGCCACCGACGGGAGTTTTCCCAACGGGAGTTTTCTGTATGGCAGTTTTCGTAACGGGACTTTTCCTAACGGGAGTTTTCTTAACGGGAGTTTTCCCAACGGGAGTTTTCTCAACGGGAGATTTCCTACTTTGGGAGTTTTCCTTCACGGGAGTTTGCCTGGAACCTTCACATGTACGTGTAGGTACATTCGTCGTATGCGAGTAAAATATGTGATGCGAGTCTGAATCTGAAGAATATTGCATTGTGATGATGATATACACAATCATTCATTCATTTTTCTATGAATCCAAGTTGGGATTTCTTCACAGTAGCTTATTACATTTTTAAAACAAATAAATACATGTAGTAGAGAAGGCTATGAAATTGATGAATACAATTTGTAAAAAAAATGTTATCTGAATTCGGTCATCTCAACTCAAGTATACCAAAATAATAATTGCTTGGAATAATGTAATTCTGTTATTATTATTATTATACCAATTTAGCTTTATGGCTTAATTTCCGTAATAGTCATTCGTGTTTATTAACTATAAAGAAAAAAATCATTAGCATCTTAAATCATCATATTCTTATAAGCAAGCAATGACTATATTTGTATAAACGGAATACTAAAAAAATACTAATCAAAACTTGTTGTAAAAAGGAAGGAGATGAGACGTGTGGACTAGAGACAGGAACTTGCTCACGCATAAAACAATGACTTGGACTCTACTACTTTTCCGGCGAACAAATTAAGTCAATAAATTAACTCTCTCAACATCATAAAAAAAGCTCAAGAAAAAACCCCTTGTAGTTAGTTGTATATAATGAAGCAGTATAACATATTTTGTAAGCTGCTTTCATACACAATTACATCACAAGTCATTTCATACGCGCTTTATTCAGGTGGACGTGCTTTATTACCTTTTTTTCATGTAAAAAAAACTCAAACATAATTTTTAAAGCAATGTAAAAAATGAAAAAAGAGAAGCTTTAAGTTGTAATACTTTCATATGCCCAGCAAGCACAGTAGGCACTTTTTTTAAAGAAAAAAGTTTTTAACAAAAGGAAAAAGGCTTGGCTTTTTTTATTTTGTAAGTGAAGCACATAAATTGTGTCAACAGAAAAAGAAGAAGAAAAGGCATGAAAGAAAAAAGGCCTTCTTGAGAGTCCTGTCTCTCTATGTCTAAATGAATTTATTGTCTTGAAGGCATAAAAAAGTGTTCAATATTTCTTCTAGAATCTTCTTCCGCCACTCAAAAAAAAAACTTTTTTTAAAGAGAGAAGTTGACTTTTTTCTTAATGAATTACGGTTTTATCCTAAAGGCTAGTAGAAATGACAGGTAAAATGGATTGTCTGTATGTGGTTGAATGGGTTCGTAGATAGTTTGGATATTCCATCAAATAATTTTACTTCAAAGCACAATCAGTCTTTTAATTTTCTTTACAATTTCACTGTTGCTAATAATTTTAATGCCTATTTTTTTCACAAGATTGTAAATTATTGGAATGTAAACAGCACAGCATACAAATAATTTCCAATTAAATCTTTCATAAAAAAATAAGTAACAAAGTTTACGGAACTAAGCAATATGATCTATTTTTAGCACAAAAAAATATTACGGTAAAAAAATATTTTTTTGTATGATTTCCGGTAGAAAAGAAAGTAATGTACAGACTGCAGTGCAGATAACAAAAAAACGTTAATACACACACCACACCACGCGACTTTGTGAAATGCTGTTATTTTGTAGACCTTTAACCCTTTTATTATTATGTATGCATATCACATTACTATTAATATTATTATTATTATGCTATTCGGTATACAGGAGAGTTGTTCTATACGCTCACTTCACAGTTCACAACAAATAACTGTATGCTGATAAGATAGTATAGTAAAGAGAAAGTCATCCTATTTTACTAGGAAAATCCTTTCCTGTTCTCGTCGTGATTTGAATAATTTACGGTAACAATGTGGGAATTATATTCAGAGTCTAGAGTGCCTAGTGCAAACATCTCCTCCAGTCTCCTCATCCCACACTCCATGGTATACAGCTAGAAAAAGGCCGCAGTGTGAAGAACCCCAAAATAATAATAAAAAGTGCGTACTGCAGAAACAGATGATATGAGATACTAAAAAAGCAAGAAATTTTCTCTTTTTATCTTCAAATTCACATCTTCTTCACACTTTCTCTGCTTTTTAGAGTACACTTCTCTCTAGTCTCCTTTGACTGTTGACTTGAGACTTGACTCTCTTTTTGTTAATATGGATGGTGTGTAAGGTTCAGAGTGTCAAAAAATAACCATAGGTTATGGGAATTGCATATTATTGAGAAATCGTACTCTCCACGCGGAAATTTTCTTACCAACCAACATCACCAAAAAAAGCCTATCATTTTCTTTATCTCACTTTTTCTCTCCTTCCTTTTTTTATACAAAATTATTTCAACATTCACAAAGTCCTCCTCCTCCTCATCGACTACTACTACTGTCAGGCTTTTTTGCTCCACATGTCGGCACTTTGGCACATAGCAGCTTTCACTACACCACACACACACGTTCCTAATATTATTATTTCGCATTTTGCCTTTTACCACTAAAAATTTGCTTCTTGTGCTGCCGCGTGTGTGTGTAGTAAGTGGTACGTATCTCCTAATTCTATCCGGATCCACGCAAGCACGTATTCCTTTTTTTAAACGTGTTCATTGTACAAGCCAAAACCATATGATCATCATCAGCTCACGAGCATATAGCTATATCCACTTTCCTGATTCTGATCTTATCGGATTGGAATTTTATGTAAGAAAAAAATGACCACTTTTTCTTATATAAAAACACTGACTGAGCTATTATCTTTGAGTGTACTGCTGCGATCTGCGACACATTTTCCCTATCTCGAAAATTTCGTACCCAAAAAAACTCACTCAAAATTTATCTCAATGAAGTTACTATATATATTTGCACGCATAAAAACAGATAGAATCAGTGTACTCCAGATATGTACGCAAAACAGCTTTTTTTCTGCTCCGCATTTCAATAATGTCAGTAAGGTCTTTTTTGCTCAATGTGCTACCAACATATGAGGAGACGACCGACTGATTGTGAATTTTGCCAATATTTGTACCCATTTATTTTGTGTAAAAGTTGAATATTCTTAAAATCTCATATTCCCCGAACAGCGATAAATGTGCAAACTATGTATATATGTATGTATGTGTATTACAATGTAAACATGAAGTAATCTCAAAATCTCAAATTCAAGCATGTATACAAAACTTTTTCTTTTTACAAAAAAAAATACATATACATATTTTTGTTTCTCCGCAGAAAAGTTGATAGCACGCCAGCAGTTTTGCTTTTGCAACTTTTTCAGCAGACAAGTACCAGAAGCAGAGCTCATCTCACAAAAAAAAATTTGCAGCTCCTTTTGCCTTCTTGCTCTTTATCCACCACCACCACCATTACCATTGCTGCCTCAGCGGTAGTAGTAGTAATAGCATGTACCATCCATCCGACTTGTTTCATTCCATGCGTGTACTATTTATTTATTATCCACCAAGGCAAAACCTTTTGCATGTGACATATAACCCAACTATTTCATTCTTTACTTCTCTTAGCAAAACTTAACGAAGTGAACAAGAAAAGAGATGCCTTTTTCCTCCACCATCATCCATACCACCAAGCCCATCACCACCGCAGTACGCCGTATGGCGCTGATAAAATACTACTTCGACCTAAGCTAAACAGCAGACAAGAAAAACGTAACATTTTGCTGATAAAATATGGCTGCAAATATTTCTTGTTCGTTTTGCTCTCTCCTTCTTCTTCTTCCTCTTATTCTTCGTCATCATCTTATTACAAATGTAGTAATAACAAGAAGAACCAGTAGCAGTAGCAGCAGCAGGAACAACCAAAGTGAAAGCAAACAGTTCAAACAAAATCTTACGACGACAAAATTTACTATGAAGCCAAAAAACGACCAAGTAGATCCACTTGACTTATTAGTATACTCAGCTGCTGCTGTTGCTGCTCTTGCTTCTATTTTATATATTTTTTTATATTTATATCGTTTTTTTTTGTTTTAAGGTGTGTCTCTTCCAGCCCCTTTTTTGTACCAACGTAATAGCCCAAAAAAAAGTTGGAAGTTGTTAACAAAAAAAAATTCGTAGAAGAGGATGATGATATGGAAAGAAATTGTACATAAAAAGATGTTATTTTTTTGTTGGATGCTATGCCAAATGGCAATCAACAGAGAAAAAAAGGATAAGCTAAGTTTTTTTCTGACTTGACTTGCGGAACACGTAACAGCTCTAGAAAACATACAACAACAACACACATAAGAACATAAAAATGAAAAGGAAGTCATAACATCCCATAATTCTATGTATTTTTTTCTCTCGCTTTACCTCTTCTCATTTTGAACCAACTCGGTAGAATAAGACTTGTGTGTGGCAATATCAGCAAAGCTTTTTTTAGCACGTATACATCAGGAATGGTAACATGTCACATGAATTAAAGAGAAATAAAATTACTGACTTTAATTCCACCAGTAGAAGTAGAGTGGTGGTGCACAAGAAAAATGTATTTCTTTTCTTCTACTTTTGGAGTGTAGAAAAGAGAGAAAATGGGATTTCAACACAAATAAAACATCTCTGCCATCAAGAGCAAGTCAGATAGTTAGGTATTTATACTTTTATTAGAGCAACAACACAAAAACAGGCAAGAAAAACCAAACATGCATTATTATTATTATGTGTGCTGAGTACATATACACAGACATATATGAGCAACAACAAAACAAAGTAGAAAAAACAGGCAAGATCCCAAAGAATAAAAAAACACACTTTCACTCTTTTTTTCTTCTCCTTCTCTCTAAAATGTAACATTTTTAACCTGGAATTTGGCTTATTTTTTTAGTGAAAGGAAGTGGGGATCTATTAATATGAACGCATTATGTGGTTTAAGCTAGAGAGTGTATGTATTTTTCCTAAAGAGTCAAGGAAAATTGCTGACATCAAGTCTGATTTAGAGAGAGAATGGAATGAAATGGTTGTGAAAGAAAAAGTATTTAAACTTTTGTAATGTTGGTGTGTGGTATGCATGTGTTGCCGTTTAAAAGGCTTAAAAAAATATTTGGGTTAAGTAATTTTGCTAAAAACATTGTACATGGAACGAGAGAAAAAGTTTGTAAATTGTAAAAGTAAGTAAGTTTACTGCTGCTGCTGCTACGACTGCACAGACTTTTGGGCGAGGTGGATTCTTTCTTTCTTTTTCTTTGCAAAAAATATACAGCGTAACAAAAGTGCGCTGCCTGTATAATGTCGTAAAGTTGTGTACTACTAGCTGCATTATTAGAATTTTCGCTGTTTGCATTTATTTGAAAAGTTTGTTTCATTTTTATGGTGTCTATGTGCAAAATAGATAAATAAATACATTGAGAGAAAATGGACCACACCCTAAAATATTATTATCAACATCATTTTATTATATGCTTGGATATGAAGAACAAAGATATATACATTTGTTTCAAGCGCACACAGTCATACGTAAAGTAATAAATACAGTACGCTAATTACGAAGGACTATAAAAGTATTACGTAATTACCGTACGTATCATATGGCATAATAATTATAATGAATGAAAACACAGCTGCAGTTGATCACATAAAATAATTATTATTCTGGGTGAAATGAGAGAAAAATTAATGTGAGTGTCAGGGTTGGGGTCAAGTGAGAATTCACCTTAAATCTTGCATCCATCTAAAATCATGTGCTCATTAGTGTGCGTCTTGGTTGTTACGTATTACTATTATGTAGGTAGATTAAGTATCGCTTGCGTACACATAAACCTGTAATCTTCTGCTACCTAACGCGAAATCCCATTTTTATAATGAAGAATCTCTGAAGTACGAGGAGAAATGCTCTAGCTGGATACACATTTATCTTACTTGCTTTAAATCTACATATAGCCAATTTTCCACAGGTTTAAAATTTTGCATATTGCCATTAAAGTTAAACAATATTGAATAATTATTTATCATTGAGTTTATGATACCATGTACAAAACTTATTATTACCCAATTATACCATTAAAATTTCCCCATTCTAATTATATGCCATTCATTCTTTTCAAATTGGTGTTGATTGTATTAAAATATACATCATCATGTGTGCAGTAAAAAGTAGCTAGTATTATGAATTAATTGAGCACGTTGTACAGTTTGTATCCAATTTCAACAAAATAAAAATAAACAATATTTAGACGAGTATGTGGTACAAAATAGCACTAATTGTAGCTGTTTTTTTTTCTTTCTACCCCAAACTATCCAATCCATAAAACTCAACTCATGTAGCAGACACAGACACAGGCTTCCTGCGAGAGGAAGACTGACTGACTGGCTGGAGTAATTTTTCAGCTAGTCATCACATCACAGTCACATCAAGGTTTGGTTGCACCAAATCTAATTATGGTTGTAATATAATCATCATGTACAAAAACATGTACAAAAAAACTGACTTGAATATTAAGGCACGCTACCATAATAATCCTTAAAATATTGCATGCTGCTGATATAGTAATATAATTAATCATTTTTTAAATGGACAGAAGAAACTGATCATGATGAATTGTCGACTATGGAATTATAATATGAAAA
Organism: Zhuqinia jingwanae; assembly: GCA_027744095.1. NCBI lineage: Eukaryota > Metazoa > Arthropoda > Collembola > Entomobryomorpha > Paronellidae > Zhuqinia > Zhuqinia jingwanae. The sequence goes on along the minus strand of JAHZNC010006595.1, from coordinate 29,169 downwards.
ATAATAATAATCCAATATGCGTTAATTTAAACTTTTTTTTGTTTTCTTGTCATCAACGAGGGAAAATAAAGGCTTTTACTACTCATATTTTTTCCCTAGCATATTTGCGTGAAAGTGAAATTTTATGCTGCTTTTCTCTCATCCAAGAATAGGTTGTCAGTGAAACAAAAGAACTTTCACTCAATCTCTCGAGCTTCACTAAAACGTTTATCTTCTTCAAAGGCAAATGATTTTTTTTAGCAAAAACTACCGTTGTATATATATTCTTTATATAATATTTCATTCCAACAACATTGTAGATTTATTATTACTATCACATTTTCTAGTTTCATCGCTGCTTTGATGCAGCATTGTATTTTGCAGAGCAGCACGTGTACGTGTAACAATACAACGGTGAATATACCGTGGGGAAAAGCGTAGAGTAATTTGATTACTGGTGTAGTAGTAATAATAATATATGAGTGCATCATTGTATCTACCCAACCACCACCATCACAAAATATACCAAAGAGTATCCCCAGTCAGATAATAACTCTTTGTTAATGAACTTGCATCAGAGGAGAGATGGATGAGCTGTCTTGTCTTGTCTAGCCGCAAGGTAGACAGGCATATACATACATACGCAGACACGAGCTCTGAGCTAAATTACACATCAAAAAGCGCATAAAAAAGTATTAAAAAATAATCCAGTTAATCTTCACAAAAAAAAAGATGTACACGCTCATGTTTTATGTACATGCTCCGCACATGATAGTAGTAAAGATGCATGAAGATGCTATTTTGTAATGTAAAATATTTTGTTGGGCTAAAATATTTTGAGCGTCATTTTCAGCCCATTTCACAATCTATACCCATTATTATACTACATACTATTTTTTTGTAATGTTCTTTCTTTATCGGATAAAATTTCATAACTTGAAATTACACAAGTTTTTTCTATATTATTATTTTCGCTGTATTTTATTGCTTTTTCAATATTTACAAACTTTTTATTCCCTTCAAACTTGTTCAAATCAAACCATCTATATATCTACCCACCCATTCATGCATGTTGTTTGTGTGGTGGAGAAAACAAATTAAAAACTTTTGAAACCTCAACAACAGAAGAAAAAACCACTACTATATAATACCTATTATCCCAACGCACGCACTCCTTCTTACATTCTAAAAATCCCATGAATATACACACTACCAAATGTATTTTACCTTTTCTGTGGTTTTTGTGTTTCCCAAGACAGAAAAAAAAAGTTTCCCATTTCCCAATCTCACTTTACTTTGTTATTATATTGGAACCTATAATAAGCTCTTGTGCTCCACTTACTAATCTAAACACACACACAAAAGTAAATCAACTAAAACCAACTTTCTTTCGAGAATATATGCAACCCAAGCCGATTAAATTGCCTTTCCCATGTAAACGTAATTTCAGCCAGAATTTTTTTTGCTCTTCTCTGTAGACCATAATCTCAAAGACTCAAAAAAACAGACTAACAATAACATGATGATGATTATTACCCGAGATAACCTACTCGACCATATATCTACATACATACATGCATACCAGATAAAAGTTAATGAATATCCAGCAGCAATAAAAGATTTTCCAACTTTTTGCTCTTTGCATTTTCTCCTATTCTTATCCTACTTTGTAAACAAAGCCATGTGTGTATATGTAGTAGCTATTATATATATTTTGTCAGCGTGATCTTTATCATCATCTTTATTCCCTTTTGAACAAAAAAACGAATTAAGAAAAGCCATTATTCTTCTTGTGTGTGATTGTGTACAAAAGCGTAATAATGGCTATGACCGCAATTATTATGCTAGGTTCTCATAATAAAACTACTTGTAGACAAATATAATGGCTTTGGTAGAAGAAGAAAAAAAGTCCTATTGCAATATAACAGATTATCTGATTCTCTAATAATAATGATAATAACAAAGGGAAAGAGTTTTCCAATAAAAGTAGCTATGTAGATAGGCCCAGCTAGTCAACTTAAGCTTTAATAATATTCATGATGTCTATTAGATACACAATGAAACTATTTAATTGCGGAAACAACGCCATCATCATCATCATCATCATCCTGTCGTCTTTCTCTGCTGCTTTTATTTTCTCATTTTCTCTTTTATTCCTGCCGCACATGCATATACACACACAAGTCGATCAAGTGGACTGTAATGTGGCACAATAATAATAATAATGCCAGTGACAAAAGTGGTAGTACAGCTGGCAAGTTGATTTGATTTCTTTTCATACAGGGATTGGTTTTACCGAATGAAACAATCAAGCTAGAAAGAGTGAGGAGGCTTGTGTAACAATAATAATATTACTCTTTTTGGTTGAATGACTGAATAAATGGAGATTGTGTGGGATAATACTATGGCTGGAGAGAGAGAGAGAGAGAGAGAGGAAAAAAGGTGATGAAAACTTGACAAAAGGTCGTTGCGTATTAGAGGCACAAAGAGTAAACATTCATTTCCTTGTTGGCTTTTGTTTTTTTTGGTTAGTATAAGCATATATTGTAGTAGCCTATAGGCTGTATAATAATAAACCAAAGAAAATAATTAAGTACACACCATTTTCCATTCCATATTACTATACAAACCAATTGTAGTAAATACATACATGCTTGCTTCAGGCTTACTTTTACTTTTCCAAGTACAGTTGCTAGTTGCTGGTACTATGTTGACTTTATATATAAAAAAAGCCAACAACGCCACCACAACACGAGAACCAGAGCCACCGCACATTTTTGCTTTATTTCAACCACATTGTTAATATACATGGTTGGATATATAAGTGTGTGTATGTTGTGTCTTGTGTGGAATGAGTGTGTGTTTATTTACTTTTATTGGTCTTTCCACTTTACTGCACTTTTCCCGAAAGGAGAAAATAATAATGAACGTTCGACACGATCAACAATAACAACAGCACAAAAAAAATTATCCAACACAGGAGGAGCAGTAGTAGAAAAAGAAATGCTTCATACAGGGCATTTAACTAGAGAACTCTAGAAAGCCACGGGAAGGATAACATACACGCAGCAACAGAAGCAGCAGCAGTAGCATAAATGGCTATCATGCGATTTCTTCATACTTTCTGTTTCTCTCTCTCTTTCTCACACACAATCACAAGTTTAATGGCAACTTAAATTACAACGCGTACTGACTGTGTGTGCCTTCTTGCATGCATTAGGACAACGTAATATACGCACGTTAGTTTACCAACTCACAGCGGCATCAATGAACTTGTGTGTTCATGAAAATGTTCAACCTGGGTATTAATTCCAGGTGTATTTTTGGAACACTACACTACACGCATCTTTCTCTTTTGTGGATTGGGAAATGTTGGAAATGCTCGTAAGAAAAAAATAAGATAACAAAACAATTGCAAAGCTGGCTCCATCCAGAGACGTAATAGTAATAATATCCAGACGTAGACCTGCAGATCTGGAGACATATATTTGTAGACATAGCCATGGAATATGGAGAGTGTAATAATAATAGGCTTTACAGCCTACCGAAAAAAGAAATAAAGTAGTTTAATAATATAATAATGTACAATGCGTACAGCAACATCAACAAAAGTCATAATAATAGCATTGAAAGGCATAAATAGAGAGAGCAGAAGGAAAAAGTTTCTTTGGAGGAGCTAACCATTAATCTTATTTTATAACTCCCAATTACCCTATAAAACCAAAAGTACTCGACTTCCACACACAAAAAAAAACCAAAATGAAGCAACTTCTTCAGTCGAGCAATTTTAATACTTCTTTCTATTTTTCCTTTCTCTTTATGACAAATATATATACATTTATACAATATTATATCGGTGAGTACCTACAATTTTACAAAATGAACTTGATACAAATACTAAATCTTTACGATCGTTCGTAACCCAAACTTGGATAACAATATTTTTATAGTCGCAGAACATCATCATTTTTATAAAACACGGTGAATAGAAGGGATTAGTAGAACAATAGAAGTGGTACATATTATGTTGTCTAATAATTTCTTAAATAAATATAATAAAGCATGTTAATTCGTGGACAAGTTTTAATGGGAATTTACGACCAGAGTTGTCCAAAAAAGTACAAAAGTTAAGATAGCAAACGGAGATGGAAGGCGAAATGAATGTGGTATGAGATAATTGGGGGAATACTGAGAAAATAGGAAGAAAATTGCATCTACTATTTCAGAAGTTATTGGCTTGTCCAACTATTCATTATTTTCGACGTGTAAAGCATACATCAAGTGAATACATACATACTTGATTTAACATCTAGATTAAATGAGTAAAAATCTCTCTCTATTGAAGTCCATAAAAAGGAATCAGTTATCTTTATCAACATGACCATCACATATTATCAACCTCAGTGGAAAACTCACATAAAAAAGTTCCCCTCTTGACAAAAAAGAAAGAAAGAGAAACTAAAAATTGTCCATAAAATACTCAGGATTTTGTAATGTTTTTCATCTTCATCTATATCTCCATCCATTTCCTCTTATCAATCCACAAGAGAGAACATTACGTAAAAAAACATAGTATACGAAGCGCACAGAGTGAAGTTTGTTTTTTCAACTGATTGTGATTGAGAGTGAAGAGCCATTAGTTTAGAGATATTGTCAGGTAAATGAAAAACGACTGGAACACGGAAGGTATATTAAGGGACATGAAATAAAGTAACTTTAGTATACATTTATATGCCCTGCGCCATTATTGCCATGTCTCACAGCATCTTTCTCACCTGTATCCTTTTTTTCCCACTGAAAAAGAAAGAAAGTTCATTTCTTCTTCATGTCCAATAAAAGATGTTGTAATTCAACTCTCTCTCTCTCTCTCTCTCGCTCCATTTTGTGGGTTGTCCGCTTTCCTATTTTTTTAAAGGTTGTGTTGTGTTGAGCTGACCATTAGTGTTTTTACTGGGAAAAATAAAGGAAGTATAGGGGGAAATGTTGAGAGCAAGAAAAAAATTCCGAGAAAATAAAGTTTTGCTATAACACATAAATAGTCAAGCAAAATGCAGGAAAATGCATTTACGTTTTATACCATATCTACACCTATATGAAAAGCTCTTTGTTTTCCTTTGATACTCCTAAACCACACTTGATCTGGTGGACAGACGCAGACACGCAATTAAGCCAAGTCATTGTGGCTTTTCTTCCTGGAAGATGAGGATGTGGTGTATATATGTACCTATGTATGTATGGGCTAAGCAAAAGTGAGTATAAGTGCAAGCCACGTTTTGTTAGTTTTTTTGTGTGTGGCTGAAACACTTTGCTAAAGAGCAAGAAAAAAAAATAGATGAGGAAAGGAGAATGATGGAGCTTTCCTAATAATCCTATTACGAAACATGGAAGCGTTTTTTTCATGATGATGATGATGGGGATGACATAAAGAAATTGATCTAGGTAATTCAGCAAGAGAAGCGTAGTAAAATACATACTTTAAAAAAATACATTTTTTGGTAAAAATTATGTAATAAACAGTTCAATGAGCAGTGAAAATAGCTATTATAGATTTATAGGTATATAGACGTTTTAGATAATACGAGATAAGAGTTTGGTTATAAGAGCTATTATAATTTTGCTTGTGGAAATTTTCATCGTTAAAATCCCATCTCATCTCATCACTGCACACTACTGCAGCAGCAGCAGCAGAGAGCACACAGACATAGCTCCAAGTCAATCCTTTTCATCCATCATTACACTGTCTGTCCAACTGCAATAAATGCATCAAGACAAGACATCAGAGACCAAAAAACCTAGTACTGCTCCTGCCTCTTTTTCCATTTTCCCTATTTCTACATCATTTATTACTTTGTTGTATAAATACATAGATACCTCGTTCTTTTTTTACTCCTCCCTATCTACTTTGATTTTCTCTTTTAATTGTGTTTTCACGACATCCCCATCAAATATCGACAACACAGGGACATCTCATCACATCACACACACACATACACTTCGCTCTGCCAACTGCACAAAATGCAGTGCTTATATCTGTAGTGCCTATGCTTTGCACGTAAAGCTAATAATAACAGGGAAACATTACTGCCAACTTTTGTGCTTCTTGAAACTCAACTCAAACTTTTTTGTCAAGAGTTGCTCTGTGCTGTTGCTGCTGCTCTTAGTTCAATACTCCGTGACTTTCTTCCTCTTCCCCACTTTTTTCCCCCATTTCCTGCTCCTTCGCTCCCTCCTTTTTTTCAACCCAACTTCCTCTTTCTTTACTTTTTTTCATTTTCAATGCAACGTAAAGAAATTCAAGGACACACATCACAGTTCATCAGATACGCATTGCTACAAAGAAGAAAATAGAGAGAGAGTGAGACAAGAAAACGGTGGTATTGACGATGAACCGTTATTTCAATTCCAAAGGAATATATCAAAATAAACTACACAGAGAAATATACACTTAAATGAATATAAATGCACCTGAAGCAATATTACTTTTTTTACTTTATTTTTTTTACAAAAGTTTATCTTGATGATCATCTCTTTCAACTTTCTTCTTTTGTTTGAAATGGAAGTATTGATAACCAAACTGTATTTTTTATTCTTTTTTTTTGTAGAGAATAGTGAATCCTGTATCGATTTCTACATTTCTTCCGTTTCTCTGGTTTACTATTTTTTATGCTCCGAGTGCAATGAATTTTCTGTTGCACTGAAGATTTAAAAAAAAAATGTTCACGTTTTACTCTTCTTTTTTATCTTATCACAGTCACATGCATGCATTGATGATCAGTATTCAATATAAATATAAATATTGGTAAAGGAAAATAAAAAAGGGAAGAATATGATGGGGCTAATAATAAATAATAATGTATGCTAATTTTGCACGCAAAGAGACATGTGAATCGATACCACATAAAAGTTTAGACTATGTCTATGCATGCCAATGCAAAAGTATGTGTAATAATAATGACTGAATGCAGTTGTTGCACTCAAAAGTTTTTTTTTATTAAGATTTCTTATTTTGCCCCGGAAGCAATTTTTCTACTATTTTCCATGATATTTTTAGACTGAAAATATTTTCCTACTTTTTTTCCGGGTTTTTTATGCCTTCCAACCATTTACAATATTTTACTGGCTTCCTGTGCAAATAAGAGGGAATCTTAAGGCTTGTTGGCACTCGAGTATATATGCATTATATACACAACCCAATATATTGTTACTATTACCGAGCGTAAGATAATTGAAAAGGAAGTGGAAGTAATATAAATAAGAAATATAAATACACATACACATACGCACACACACACATCAGCAACATCCCATCATGTTGCATAATGTTGCATTCTTATTCCTCTTCGATATGATTGCGTATGATTTGTATGGATATCTATACTCCACACGTACACATTCGTAAGCAAATAGATGGTTTGTATATATATTTATTCAGTTTTTCCTTTCATTTTATTCCTCTCCACATCTCCAAAAAAAAAGAGTCCTTCTCGGAGGGAAAATGCACTAAAGATCCACTCAAGATGATGATGATGATCATGTACACAACAAGATGCGCTTTCTCTCTCCCTTTTTTTCTTTCTTTCTATATATCTCACTCCTCAAGTGGTGCTTATTGGTGGAGAATGAGGGGAATAGTAATGAAATGCCGTCTAGTCCCATAATACTCCCATCGATTTTGTATTCATCTATTTATCTATCGACTCTCATTTCGGTTTTTCCTCCACTTCGTAATCGTAATACCTTTTCATCTCACATCTCTCTCTGCATTCGATGCATCCTTCACATCCCCTCCGACTTCTTCATCCTACTTCTTGTGACCATTATTTGTAAATTTTGACGATGACGATGATGACGTTAAAGATGCAGGGTAAAGCAGGATATTACAAAGATAAGATGTTGCAGTGATGGCACTTTTCATTGCGACCAAAACCAAATTGCATCACACAAGAAGTTGGTTTTGTTGTTGTTGTTGTTGCAGTAGTAAAATGCACCGTGTACCGTAAATATACTTTACCAAATGATGATGATTATGATTATTATGAGGAGGGGGCCGTGTTTCGGTTAGAAGAATCAGATCTGATATCTGACTAGAGACTATGTTCTTTTAGATTGGATTATTATTAGGGTTTATCTTCCTTGAAATTATTATTTCTTGTTGTGAGCAACAGCGAGCCAACTCAAAACAAGCCGCACGGCTACAACAACAATAACGCATCAACAAATTTTTATTCATGCACAATGAAATTTCTTACGATATGATATACATAATATAATGACGATGATGATGCTATCTTTTTTATAAAAAAAAGTAGCATTATTATATATTATGGTTTATAGTTATGTGATAAAATGTGTATGTGTGGCAATATACAATACTTGTACATGGCTTAACTCACAATCACAAAACAAAACGAGATTTTTATGGCTTTTAAAAGAATGCGCGTGTACTCTTCTTCTTCTCTTTTCCCAATTTTGGTTGCATTCATCTCTACGTTAACTAAAAACACTCCCTCTTTCCCTGTCTTCCTTAATCTCCTTTAATTCATCTTGATAAAACGGTAAAATGCAAGTGGTAGTAGACACGCCATCAACTCATTCAGCTTGGTCGTTTCTCTCTCTCACTCGATGGATGAAAATGTGTAGTGAATAGATGCAGAGAGAAATAGTAAAAAAAATATATAGCTGAAATCTGCTGCTGTTGTGTAAATTTGTATCGAGGTAAAAGCTGAAATTCTCTTGGGCTATAATAACAATGTCTTTGATGAGAACGCCGATGGTGAACGTTGATGTAGATGACGACTACTATACGCACTTAAAAGGTTGGATTGAAACGACACGACACACAATGTGCGTTGAGTTGGTTTTGTGTTTTTGGTTGGTCGCTTTTAACTTGACTAATAATAACGGCTTGTTTTTATGGAAAGTGATGCCCGGTTGAATGAGCATTTTATTATGCAATGTAGCAGCCAATATTACTATTATTATTGTTATTATTATTATTATTATTGAAATTTGAAGATTTGTAGCCTAAACATGCAAGCAAGAGCAACGATAACGAACATCAGGCCGAGTAAAAGTGAAAGCACCACTAAACCAAACCAAAAAAAACCAGGTACTCACGTCACGTCAGACACATTACACAATCCACCACACTCAAAACTCAACCCTTTTCTCTCCATTCATGCAAACTGACGCAAGGCAAGCTATAATAATTTTATGCGTTATATTATGACCATCATGGAATGGCCACACGCATAGGCATCTAGGCAGACGAGAGAGAGAAAGACATCTTTCATGCATACCAAAATGGTCGGGAAAATTCCCCTCTATTACCAATTTGGTTTCATTTTCATTAATAAGAGGGCTTGTTATATGGGTTGTTAGTGACCGAAAAAATCTCTCCAAAACTGTGCATGTACAGAATCCTAAATTAGTGTAATGCAACCAAAAAACCATGCAATATTATTTTGTTTAAAAAAAGCAAACCTCTACAAACACAAACAATGGAATAAGACTTTAAAAAAATTTTTTTTGAAAACATTCGATGTTACTTGGAACGTGAATTATTGCTTTATTTTTCAAATAAAAATATGGTATTATGGACGGGTAAAGATTGCGGATAACGTTCAAGTTAAGAATTGAATGGATGACAAGTCGGAAATGCTGAATTGTTTTTTTATTTGTAGTTGATTTTTTTTACTTAAAAAAACTTTTTATTTTTTTCCTCTTTTGTTTTGTTGCTTTGCACTTTCTTTGTTATTTCATTTTATGAAGATGATGATATTTGAAGACGCAGTAAATCCTCATAAAAATTCTATTTTTTATGTGCTATTGCAGGGATCACATTGAAAATGTGAGAAGGGCTGAATGTCTCTGTGAGAGAGCTGAGAAATGAAATAAGATGAAAAAAATACAGCAATCATTTTCATCTCATCAGCAAAATACAAGCAAGTCAGAGTTCATTTTAGTAGGCTTGCCAGAGAGAGGAAGAAAACACGGAACAACAACGGAATCTTCTGCATCATCATCATCAGAGTAACGGCGTCAACGGAGCCAAAATAATAGCAGAAAACGGAAGTCAATGAGAGCCAACTCTGCGTGTGGGCAACTTTCCCCAGTTTTTTTAAGTTGAAATAAAGAGGATGATCCTGAAAACGTTGATGATGATGGCATGCCATGTCATAAGATATAGAATGAGATGAGCCCCAACAGAACACTTTTAACGAAAAAAAGAAAAAATCTCTACTACATACAGCTTGAAAAGTGAATGAACACTTGAAGAATACATAGACACAAGCTATCTAGGGAAGTGGAAGAAGTCATTCAATAATATCGCTTAAAAGACATCGGGGCTCCTAGAGTGTTGTCCTCCCTCTGTTAACATAGTTGTTTGTGTGAAAAGAAGAGAGACAATAACAACACCATCAACATCATCATCATTGAGATCATCTTCTTGCCCTTCTTCTAAAAAGGAAGCCAACTTTCTTGTGTGTTGTTGCTTTAATGCACTTCTACTACTACTACTACAATAACAACAGCGTCAACTTTTCTTCTTCGGCTTTTTCGAATGACGACGGCCGCCTATAAAAAATAAGTTGGCTAAGATCAAGAAAATGTTTGGCTTGAAACTCAAGTCGTGGATGGAAGCCCATTTAGGAAGACCTCATCGACAAAAGTCCACCAGTAGCACTAGTGGAACGAGCAACAATACAAGTGGCAGTTGTAGTAGCAGCAGCAGTAGCCACCACCAACCTCCTTTAACTTGTTCATCCGCCTCAAGTCATCAGAAACGAACAGGAGCCCCCAAGGATATTTCTGGCAGTTCCAGCACAAGTAATTCCACAACGAGCTCATCGAACGTTAGTACAAGCACTGCAATTGGAGTGGGTCCTGGTACATTGCTTTCTAATAGTGGTATCACCACCGGTAATAACAATCCAAATCAAACCTCTTGCAATTTTCAACCGACCACCATCACAACAACGACGTCCTCGGAAAGTTCAATCTCTTGTTCTTCAGCTGCTGCTGTCGGATCTGGTGCGTCAGTGACATCAGGATCCGTGTCAGCTTCTTTACTACAGCAACAGCAGCAGCAGCAGCAGCAGGAAGTAAAAATTGGAAAATACTGTGGTGGGGGAGACGGGGGCGGTGGCTCTACTATAACAACAACCCAACAAAAAGGAGAGACAATTGGGACAAAAGATTCAGAAATAGATTCGCATTCACACGCACCGGGTGAAAGTGATCCCGATCACTTACACTCGCAGCAGCACCACCATCACAATAACCGAACCAGTTCTCCAGCCGCCCACGTAAATAATACAAATAACGCAGCTAATAATAATAGAGCTTCTACCGTCTCCACGTCCGTCTCAAACAGCACCAGTATCATCTCAGGGGGTTCCTCTTTTTGTAATAGCCTTTCCTCCCCAGACACGGGCTATTCCACTGATGGTTACTCTCCAAAAAGTGTCTACCCAGCGCTTTCATTTGCCACTGAAGGACACGTAGCATCCAAACATACATCATCCTCTTCATCCAAATCCAGCTATACAATCAGTTCTCTCGTGTCAAGTGAGCTTCTTCATTCTTCCTCATCATCATCAGGGTCCAAACAGACCTCTGCTAGTTGTTCCGTGCAAGATGGACTGGATGATCATCATCACACTCCTTCTTCCCCGGCAGCATTGCTTTTGACTTTGTCACAAAGCAGTAGTAGTGGAATAAGTGACACGAGTAGTGGAGTTGGTAGTGGTGGTAGTGGTGGTGGAGCGTGTTTTCCCAAAGGACATTTACTACAACATTCCATTCCGGAGAATGACTCTTCAACAACAACAACAGCATCAGCAGCAACAGCAAGTTCAAAGGAAAAACAGGTAAAATGATAATGAAAAGTGATGATAATAATTATCTTGATCTACAAAGAGAAGAAAAAAACTAATCTAACGAATGTCTTTCAAAATACCCTACAGGTAATTATGGGAGTTGGTGGAGGTGGGGGTGTGGAAGAAAGCCAGAAAAGTATTCAACTTGAGCTTCTTGGTGAACAAAAGTTTCCTCCTCTGTCTGGAATTCCGACAACAACGGTAACAGTGTCAAAATCAACCGTAAAAGCTGGAGCACCAACCGACCTGAAGACTCATTCCAAGTTCTCTCCGTTCAGTATTGACTTTTTAAAGAGAAGCAGTAGCACTAGTAATAATAATAATAACAATAATAATGGCGGTGATGATGAGAGTAAACCTAGTCCTTTTCATGGAAGAACGCATCGGAGAGCGGAAAGCATGGATGCCCGCACTCCAAGCCATGAAGACTACAAGCCACTAGTGGAGAAGGGTGATGATGATGATGATGCTGGAGGGGGTAATCCATCATCATCATCTCAGCAAAATTTTATGACATTGGCATCGGGAGCATCGTCAGGGAAAAGTATTCGTACTTCCTTTGTATTGAACACTACTGGTCAAATGGTGGAGTTTAGCTCGTTTAAAAATGCGTTCTCAATCTGTTCACCGAGAAGGGAACGAACGAGAATCAAAACGAATCCGTGGATCACGCTGAACAATAATAAAAAGGATGGCAGTAAAAGTGAAAGTGATGGTGCAGCTAATAAATCGACTGATGCAAATAATCCTGGCAGCAGTGGAAGTGCTACTTGTAGTGGAAGTGAGGAAGAGCCAGACAAGCAGAAGAAAATGACTGGTGGAGAGGTGGCATTTGAAACTGGGAAAGGAGAGAAGGATGATGCGGCGACGGCGGCAGTAGTAGCAGCACCAGCAGCAGGAGTAACGGCGGCAGGTAAACGTGTAAATCTGTTGGAAATTAATAAGAAGAATGAAAAAGAGCAACGGGAGCAGGAGCATCAAGACGAGACAGATAATTTTATGGAGGACGAGACTGGGATCGTAGATCACGATTCCGACGATAGATCCTCCATTCTCTATCGCATTTCCAGTGCGAGTGACTCAGGTAAAGGGTCTCTTGTAGATCCAGAAACTAATCGAAATTCCACAGAGTCTTCGTGTCTCTTGAGCGAGGACTCGACACGAAATTCAATCATTTCCCAGGAGGCTTCTGGCAGCAGTTGTTGTGGAAGAAGTAGCAGTGGCGAGAGCATTTCACGACATCAACAACACGACACGCTTATTGGTCATGCCTCTTCTACATCTCCATCTGATGAAACAGCAGCAGCAGCAGCAGCAGCAGCGGCAGCGGGAACTAGAACGACAGCAACGGGAACATCTCCACTCGACGATCAAGATCAAAAGGAGCAACAAGAAGGACACTCACACCAGAAGAAGAACGGCGATCAGGGCCAACGCACTTTTCGCAATGCCTCAGTCGCCACAACAGATCTTTTGGTTGTTAAAAGTGCAAGTGTTAGTGTGGGTGTTGGTACCACCGGCTCCAATAAATCAGCCAACCACAAGCAGCAGCAGCAGCATCATCATCAGCATCCCGTTATGGTGGACAAAGAAACCGACATTCTTTCCGACTGGGCAACCAACACTGACATGGAAGATACCGAGGACGATCTTGAAACTGACCGAGACGACGATGAAGACGGTGGTAATGAAACTGTGACGCCAGCTCCAAGCTCCCCAGGAACTGATGTGGACAGAGCCCTATTTTCGCAGTCGAGTAGCGCCACGACAGATATAGATTTTGGTGATAGCAGTGCAGCAACTCAGGCATCATCCACACAAGTGTTTCCTCCATCCTCCCTCCTTCGGGAACATCACAACAACCACCATGGAAGTAGCAATATTAACAATAGCAATAGCAGTACATACGCCAACATGACCAATGGAGTACGCTTCCATAATAATGATAACATTGGCAGTAATAATAACAGTCAGAATGAAATTTGTGGTGGGGAAAGTTATGACCATCATTATCAGTTACAGTTACATCATCAACAACACCAACAGCAGCAGCAGCAAACGCATCATAATAACATTAATATGAATGTTGTCCAGCCTACTTCTTCTTCAGCTTGCTATCCTACTGTTGTGCCCATTGTTCGTCCAGTGTTGGCTGCAGCAGCACAACATCACAGTGAAGACGCATTTGCTTTTGATCTTGTCAACCATCATCATCACCATCAAATTCAACCACAAATACTACAGCACCCCTTTCACCAACCCGCAACCATGTTTTACCCCAATTTTGCTCTGGAGGAAGACCTACTGGAGGACGATTATCCCCAAGTGAAGCCGTCCTCTGGTCATCATAAAGGTTTAGCTCGAGGGGCCCTAGGTTTTCTGAGGAAAATATTTAAAAAGGGAGCTTGTTCTTCTCAAAGACATAGTCCAGATAGTCTTGCCTCCTCTGCTACGGGGAAAAAGAAGGGGAAAGGGAAAAGTGACAATAATTTGGCATCCGTTGGGGTGGGATCTCCCATTTTGACAATATCTGAACCGCTAAGCAATCCACGCTATTCAGCGGCAGTGTTAACTACAAAAAAGCAAATGAATCCGGCGTTAAATGGTTGTTATTTCCTTACGCCCACACCAAACTCATTTCGCAGAAAAAGTGGGGGCAGTGGAATTAGTGGTTTGTTTGGGATTGGAGGAGGTCAGTCGGACCCTAATAATTCTGGATCCGACTCAAAAGGGTCCAGCACAAGCAAGCAACATCTTCAGCATCCACCGAAAAGTGTCAAGACTGACATTATAAGATTGCCTCAGGGTACACTTTCTCCGCAACAGTCTTTACTTCAGCCAATACCAAATCATCAGCAGAGAGCCACGTCCTCATCACATTCCTCAGGTTCGTCCTCCACTTGTTCCGCATTGAGCATGACAAATAATTCCGGAGGAATTCCTATACCTATGCAGCATCAGCAGCAATGTTCCACATTCCTGCCACATGCTGCTCCTGTTCTTGCCTCCTCATTTTTTCCTGCTGGATCAGCAGCAGTAGTGGCGGTAGGCAATAACGGTAATCTTATTGCGACAATCAATCAGCAGTCAAATGTTCAGTCCAATAACTCGTCCTCTACAAGCAGTTCAATTCACTCTCTCATGTCAACGTCTACCTGCTCTGGAGGGGGAGGAGGTGGTGGTGGAAACAACCGGCCTCCTTCTAGGCAGCAACAGTCTAAAACACCGATTCCAATAAGTCAAAATCTCTATGCAAATTCCTCGCAAAATCCGATCACTTGTAGCACAAATAGCAGAAACTCAACTAATCCCTTCACTTCCTCCTCCATGCCCAATAACAATAACATCGTCTCAGTCACAGCACGTTCACCTCCACCACCACCACCTCCTCCCGTAGTGATCTTACAATCAGAAAATTATTCTCCTTACCTAAATGGAAGTAATGGAATAGGTAAAAGTCAGCAACAAAGTCGACGTGATCTTACTCCAGCTCCCCAGCAGCAATGTCTGAAAGCAATAATCCCTCCGTACGAATCTTCTCCAAGACTTCCAGCTAGCTCCACGTCAACATCAGCAGCAGCAGCAGCAGCGGCGGCGGCACAGGTAGCGGCTGCTAGAATGAATTCTCCCAGTTTTAATAACTACTCCCCCATTCACCGTCTTGTCGTGACGGGCGGAAGCCACTTACGTAATGGTAATCCCCCGTCCAATAATGCGCCACCCGGACATTCATATGTCCCAACCGGAGAATCTCCACTTCCTATCCCGCGATATAATGGAAATGGGAATGGTCATGGAACGGACAATAATAGCAATAATTTCGCCACACAGGTTATAAATCGTCCTCATAATACTCATCATCCTTCTCAGTCAATGAGCCAATCCCCTTTAATTAATCACCGCTCCTCACCTCATCCGCAGCAGCAACAATATCCCCCTTGCAGTCAACAGCAGCAGCAGCAGCAACAACAACAACAACCATCTCATAACTTTTTTGCGTCCCCTTCTCCAATTTTAAGAAATCCTCGCTATCAATATATAACCTCATCAAATCAAAACTCTCCCATTTTGAATGCAACGAAACGTCTAAATGGTTCCACCAGCAATAATGGTGGTGCAGCCACCATCGGTCCCAATGGACCTCCGCCCCTTCTAACCACATTCTCGCCTCTCCCCTCTTGCTCCTCGGCTGCTGCATCTTCTTCATCCCAACATCATCATCATCAAAGAGAAAGTCTGATTAACAATAACAATAATCACAACGGCAATGCCAACAACACAAACACGATTACCATCAATGCTGCTGGTGGTGGTGCAAGACAAGTCGTGTCAACCAGTTTAAGTTACAATGAATTTGAGAATTTGAGCAGACAGCAACAAAACTTTTCCTTCCATCCAAATAACGGGAACAATGGCACGAGTCTTCCTCCCTTCATTTCTCCTCCACACCAACCACCACCACCACAACAACAGCTCCTTCATCAAAGTCACCACAAAAACAACACAACTCATCATCTTAAACAAAATCATTACTATTCATCGCCGATAGTGAAGCAACGTCAGGCTCAACAACAACAACTTGAACAACAAACTTTGTGGAATAATAACGAAGGAGGAGTGCCTCTGAGACAATACCAAAATCTCCAACAACAGCAGTACCAACAACAAAAAACTGCGATTGCAAATCAAAACTCTAGATTTAACAGTTTTCTTGTGAGACACCGACAACTTCCCCAGTTTTACCATACACAATGGGGACTTCAAGAGAGAATTTACGAGACAGTTGACTCTGAAGATGAGCGGAATAGCCCACCAGGCAGAGTAAATTTTGATGAGCCGGATTTTTCATATAGAACGGGCAAAGGAATGGAAATGCTGATGCAGAACAGTAGAATGAAACATAGCTTTAGTCAGAGAGACGGCGGCTTTCATTGTGGTGGAGGGGAGAGTGGGAGTAATCATGTAAATGGAGATGATGATTTTGGTGGGGTGGTTCTAGACGAGGAAGGGAGACCGCCAAAGAGAACCAAGCCCAAGTCGTTGTCTGCTTCAGGGAGACCATTCCCTCGTCCTGTGGTGGCCTTGCCAATGATGCCCGCTGGTACGTTTTTGTCGGAAACGGAAACTAGACTGTTGGAATGTGACAAGGCATCTGACAGGAAGTACAAGAGACTCATAAACGAAGCTGAGGCACTGCTCAAAGAAATTTCAGTGGAGAAGGAAAAGCGGGCAGTGGCAGCAGGTTTTGTTGCTCCAGGTGGTAGTAGCAGTGGTACTAGTCATCACCTCCGTCAACGGGACAATAATTCTTTCAGACTGGTGGAGGATTGCCCACAGAGTGATCCTCTTCGGAGAAAGGTTCAATAAAAATACATTATCAAACTATATACCCACATTGATAATTTAGGTCGAGTAATATCCTGTCAATAAACTTGTCGTTTTACTTCCCTACAGGCGTACGACTGTTGGGCCCTTAGAAGACTTCAACAAGAGTTGGCTGGATGCTGTGCTTCACCTCCAGTTTTACACAGATCTCGACTGAATCTTCAGTCACCTTCCACACCCACCCTCGCAAATAACCCGTACCTAAGTCATTTCCAGAATATTATGGGGGTGAGTGTTCATAATAGTCAACAGGCACCACCACCACTTCCTCCCATGCTACCCCAGCAGGTTCCTTACTTGAGTTCTTGCGCAGGTGGAGGGGGAGGTGGCCCTGACATGGATCCCAATCAAAATAACTTTGAGTTTTAAAATAAAATAATAATTTAATATTAAGAATAATAATTTTAATAAAAAAAATCAAATAATCAATTAATTTTAAAGAACTAAGGATATTATTATATTTTACCGAGATGAATTTAAACTAAATCGATAAATATGGATATAGCGTATATACAGTCGTGCAACTGATGATTATACTGTCCATGCGGCTTTTACAAGAAAAGCTAGAGAGATCTACCTAAATACCATACTGATATTATCACATGTATATAATCTTGTATAAAGTAACTGTTAAAATAATTTATTTGAGTATGCATATGTGAGTTTTTAAAAAACAATAATTGTAAATTGAGTTTTTTGACTAATCATCCCAGTCAAATCATCGTGTCACCGTAGATTATGATTGATGACAATGTGATTATGTGATATGAATCTAATCATTTTTATACAAGTAATAAAATGCACTAATGTAAGTAGGTACCTAGTTTTTATGATAGTTTAGAGTTTAGACTTAATTAAAATTAATGTAAATAACTTTTAGAAAAAAAAACAACTTGTACGTGTTTAAGTTTTCTCTCCAACGTTGCATCTAATTTTCTAATTGTAGTATACGACTTAAAAATAGCCCATTGTTGTGGAAATTGACAATTTTAGTGTTTTTACAATAAAATATTAGTCAGACAAGTACAAAAAATCAGATATATATTTAACTCCACTTTTTTGGTAGCCCCAAGCGTAGTAATAATAATAATAATATTGATATTATTATTGTAACGAAATTACCTATTAATTATTAGCACCAAAGTTCTAATGAGTAATAATGTATTATTGTTCCACTTATTGAGATTTAAATTTTTAGTCAGTTTTTGGCTTTAACAATAAAAAAATATGCAGATTGTAATTTTAGGGCTATAGAATAGCGTACTGATCACTTTCTGTATGACTACATAATTTAATATGAATCATGAAATATTATGCGTTATGTATCAAATAATATGAAATGAATAAAAATAAAAATGGTATGGTATAATAAATAAATGCCAATAATTAAACTAAAATCACAAAACGTATATATTGATTTGATATTTATTTTTATTAAATAATATATATAGTATATTTGATATAGTTTTTCCGGTATACAAAAAGTTATAGCGTAGTTATCTAAACAATTTAATTTCACAATATGAAAACAAACTTCTATTTAAATGTAATATGCACAAACAAATTCTACATACATATTTATTAATGAAATTAATAATTGGAAGTTCTTTTTCATCAATTATTATTACACATAATATTTATATTGTCACAAAAGTTATTGGTCCATATTGTAATACATCAATACATATTATTCTGCTGTATATATTTATCTATTATTGTCATTTAGTCATGATCACAATACACCGGGAGGACATGCAGGAACAAGTACACAAGAACGCATTCTTTGTCCTCTTCCAAAAATATTTATAAAAGAATCCAAAACATCACACTGGTCGTTGTTAGTTCAAAAATATTCTGTTTTTTTTATACTGGAGATGACCATCAAGTCAGGTCTAGTCTTTATTTTTCTCCGCCAAGGCAAAAGCCAAAAACGTTCATCTTCTCTCTCTTTTTCTCTCCACAAAATTGATATTTTTGTGTCTTCCATTGTTTCTCTCAGTATACTTTTGCACATCATGAGCAAATAGAAGATACCTGTGTAGTATAGGTACACATACAATAATTAACATATAATATGTAACCCATCATTATCACCTCATCGCAAAAATGGTCATCTACAGAATTTAAATCACACTACTACAAAAATGAAAAGTATTAAAATCATTATTACAAAACAACATACCGACAAACGACCAGTAAAAAACCATATAAACCAGAAGAAAAAAACACAACAATAAACGGTGAGTGCATATAATAATTCTTGTATTGAATGTGCAGCTATAAGGATTAACTACTGCAAACAGACACGTGTGGTGGTGGTGGTGGTAATATATTTTTTAAATGTGTATTTTACTTACGTAACTCAATGAAATAAAGCTCATTATGGAAAATGAAATGCTATAGATATATACAGTTACATAATACATATAATAATGGTGACTACTTTTAGATTAGAATTATTACATGAGCGAAATAATATAAACTATAGTAATAAACTTAAACAAAAAATATTAAATGATTCTGCATTCTACGTGATAAACATAATGTGCTATATTTACAAAATGTACAACAAACTGTATGAAATCAAGCTCCAGTGTCCTCCAGTGTCACAAGAAAGATTATAGAGTGAAAAGGTTCAAAAATATATTTAACTTGGGGTAAGTGAGATTAAATGACAAAACACATTTTTTTACAAACAAGATGGGATAAAAGTGTATTAAGTGTGATGATTAGGAAAAAAGATTAGGGAAACTTGAAACACAAAATCAAATACACACTAGTGACAAAAATAAATGATTACTATGGTGAAACCAGGAAAGAAAAAGCAGACACGACATACTACAAAAAAAAATACTACGTAATTCTTTTTATGCATTAAGGAATGACTCTCGCATTCTTTGCTGAGTAACATTCACACTCACGGGGTTGTTTCTCTTGAAAAGCAGTCCCTCGAAAGTGGTCAAGATGCCCATGTGGAATGGTCGTTCTTTCAAAGCATTCATGAAAGCAGAAAGGTCAGCATACGTGTTTGGATCAATGAGACATTGTTTGTCGGATGGCACTTCCAGTGTTGATTGTTGGATCAGACCTTTGACAACTTGAAGTCGGAATGTGATATCAGTTACTATATCCCCATCGCGACCAAGACCAATTGGGTAGGTGCGGTGGAAGGCAAACTCGGGAGTTTTCCCAAAGTTCCATTCCCAGCTGCGGAATTCTGAGCGGATTTTGTCCAATCCGGGAAACCTGTGTAAAACACAATAAAGAATTTTCAATAAAAAAAATCAACCCAACAATAAATAAAGCAATTTAATTTATATATATTTATACATTTCCATTTACGTACCATTCATTTGTAGGATTGATCATCTGAAATCCACGCTGTTTTTGAATGAGCTCATCCCCTCCATCATTTCCATTGGAGTCAGTTCGCAAATACTCATAGCCAATGGAAGTCAACACGTTTTCAACTGTCGCCTTTTCATTTTCTCCTTTCAAATTTTTCACTGATGCCCGTACGCTCTTGGTAGCTTTAGTGTCAAGTCCATCCTATATATATAGAATTCCAGTAAAATGTCATAAATGAGATTGGATGTTCACTTCACCCCAAGATCATCATTAATATTTTTAACGCAACATACCGTGTTTGGATTAAGCAAGGATGAGAGCTTCTTCAAATCCGCATCCACCAACACAGTGCAGTGATGGTACGCATTCTTTCCTAGCTTCGCAGCGGTTCCCGAAATCTGCTAAAGCACAAAAATATAAAAGATGCAGCACCATTTTATTAAATTTTCAGTCCCAGTCCAACTCATGCCATATAGTCATCCTATTATAGAATCCATAATTCATATGCCAAAAGTCCTTGACTTGCATGGAACTCAAAATGAAAGTATGTATCATTTTGGATCATTACTATACTCGCTCAAAATAGGAAAGCTAACAAAATGCCTGGCTAACTTTCATTATTCCCACACAAGTGCAGCGAGGGATGATGTGAGGTCTACAAAACTTGTCAAAAAAGCTATTAGATCATTTTTCATTGTGTTTGTATGTCTACCTCTCTAACTTCCTGCCACCCAGCTACCTAAGGAAAGCAATAGAGTAATATATATAGAGGATCCGGAAAGATTTTTTTAATAATCGCTGTTTTGCTCAGAGAAATTCAAGTCATCTTTGATACATGAGATCATGAGATCAGAGTAATGAATGATACGAAAAGGTATCACCACAGAGCACAGCACTACTACTAAACTGGTAGAATAGAAGGGGAGCTTGTGACAAGACAAGCTACATATTACGTGGCTGCTTGTACGATGATGATGGTGCAGTAGTGAGTCAAGTCAAGTCATAACTTTTGACGGGTATATTTTATAGAGCATTTGAACGACTAATGATATCAGTGTAGTGTAATGTACTATATAGGTAGATAAAAAATATGAAAGTTGTTTTTTCTTTTCACACTACCTTATGTCCATTAACGGTAACATCTTCCCTTGGATTAATCTCGGCATTAATCCCAAACTGTCTGTCCAATGCGCGACATACGACCCCCAAATTTTTCTTTCTGTTGTAGTCGTCAGGTTCTTCAGCAGCAGGGGCCGTCCCCAGTTTGGTTGAGTACAGGCGGAAGCCTGCAATAGCAGTTCCGTTCTTGGTGGAAACCAGGAAGGCATTTGTTGGGGCGATCACTGGCTTGACAGTGGATCGCAACAAGAGGCTGGCGCCCTTACTCAAAATTGATTGCATGTTGCTAATTATTTATTTTGGAAAGATATGATTTCTTAGATTTTTGAAGTATGGAACAATATGTTCAGTGATGTTGATAGAAATGGTCGATCACGTTGATTTGACGATATTTGTAGAACAACTTGAAGCTGACTTCAACAGTACTCGTTTTGCACGAGATTCAAATAAGATCTAAAAAGTGGCAGTCTTTGTCTTGAGAGAGATAATATTGAGAATAAATTAAACGAGAAAAAAAATCAGTCTTATAACCAGCACTCGTCTTAAAATTTAGAACAAAAAACGGAACAATAATTACAAACAATTAAAATTCATTCAATAAAAATACTAACGAAACTAAAAAATGATGATGATTAAGTAATGATTAAATGATCAAATTAATGTTGACAAATTTTCATATCCGACATGGCAAGTTGAATGAGATAAGAATGCAGGTCAACGGTGAGGTGGAGCCACTTAAAAGTGTGATGAAGTTGGCACGCACGCACACGAATTTTTAAACAATCAACGAATGCTGAAGACTGTAAAGCGAAATTGCTACTTTTGTCCATTGGAACCAGAACTTGTAAAAAGTACTGAATAAAAACACTCAAATTCACTGGTAATTCACAGACTACGTAAGATTAAGTTGTGTTGAGGTGATTATCCCTCCTGGATGTTGGGTCGACATAAATGAAGAAGATTGGAGAGGAGGAGGGGAAAGATGGAGGAGTTCTCTGCTCCTGCTTCTTTTTAAAAAAAACTGATGTTTGTGTGGCTGGTACAATAGCACAGCTGACTTGATGGGAGAGAGAGATGCTCTCTGTGTATTGGCGTGTTGGAGTGGCTTGGTGTTTCCTTTGTTCAAGCACACGGCATGAAAAGCTTCCTGTTGGCTGCGTCTATAATGAACAATGAAATAAAAAGTTTTTTTTTTAAGTCGCTAGTGGTTTTTTTTTGTTACAGTGGATTTATAACACGGGTACTTAATGATACTGATACTACTTAATGATTGAATTAAATGAGATCGATAATGTTGAATGTTGAGTGTAGTAGTCGAGGAGTATGTGTACTTACATTTTTAGAATGACTTTACTGACATATGTATATCTCGCAATGAAAATGGCGTTAAGAATTAATTTTGTGTGGGAGCAAAAAAGTTTCTAAAGTATTTCTTGTGAGAGCTGTGTGAGTACTAGTAGTCAAACCAAGAAGCGCACACGCATATATTAATGATATGCCAAACATGAGTAGGAGATGATGATATGAGAATGAGATGCTGCGACAAAAATTATATTTAATATCATGCAAGGAGAATGTGTGTGTGCACATCAGGATAACCATGTTTAACAGCAATCACAATGTCCATGCATGCACAGAGCTCATCTATGGACTTCTTTTGACTTACAACATCTAGTTTTTTAACAGGACTGGCAGCCAGAGGCGTGTGTGTGTAGTGTGCCTGATAAATGCGATGAGATGGCATGACAACGTATTTGAAAAAAGCAGCACCATCCAAAGCTTCATTTTATGATAGAGGCTCAGAGAGTACATGGTACATAGATAGGTCATATTTTAAATATGATGCATTTTAGTTACAAGAAAAGGCTTAACGAACCAAGTGTAGTGATGCTGATGATGATGATACAAATGTGAACTTTGGACTTGAACATCTCATCATCTTCATCAGTAGTACAGCAGGCAGGCAGCTAGAGATATGAGATGAATAAGTGTGCTGTTGTTAAGCGTGAGAATGGTCTGGCTGAAATATGGTAGTTGTACCATAATAAATGCAATGTACAGGTGCAAAGTGCATTATTATTACTATTATTATTATTATTATTAATATTTTTGTGCTAGCAACAACAACATATAAAGGGATGTGACTAGACGAGACTTATTTGTTCTCTAGTCTGCTGGCGGAATTGTACCCATGAAATATCAGGCATTCTCTTTTAGCATCAAGTTCAGTACAGTTCATAGGACGAAAAAAAAATGGACCTCACCTTGTCTCATACATTTGCACTCAATGCCAAATCAGATCATCGCTGGCTTCTTTCATTTCTTTACGATGTATTTCTTTTTATGTACTTTCGGTGAAAAATCTACTGACTTTTTTAAAAATCGCTGCACTAGTTCAATTCTTATATTTCTCCCAATAATGTAAGCTTGGATGTAAGACTACAAGACCAGTTAACTATTTATTTTGATTCTTAAAATCGTTTCCTTATTCAGGTTGACTACTTCACTTCACGACAGATGTGCACGTACCGAAAATTGCATGATCAATATATTGGGGTGCAGTATAAATTCCGTATTTTCATTTACTATTTCCAGCCAATGTCATTTATGCATCAAAAGTCTTCAACGCGGCGTGCGTTAATTACTTTGCGTAATTTCATAAAGTACTTCCGTACTGTTTACAAACAAATCATTGATAGCTGATAAATTTTCAAAAAATTATGTGAATGATGCACTCATGACTTGATGACCACATGTAACACGAAGGAAGATACAATATTTAGATGATAAATAATATTTTATGCTTTTATTTTTAGCATCATATTATATAATACCCTACATATGTACATATTTGGAATATCTTTTTCTTGCGAGTGTTTTGAAAGATTTAGTCCACCCACAGATTTGTACTACGCATTAAAATCCTTCAATTCAATCAAATAATCAGTCTTCCTCGATTACCTCTACCCTCAATCCATTATCATCATCATTTTTTTTTTGACAACAAAAAGATCAAGTCAAAAGTTTATCAAGAGTTAAATATTAAAAAGAAATTTGTGTGTATACATACAAATATTGTGTATATCTTCAGCCTTGCCAAACCCTTTATTCAAAAGCCATTCAAAACTTTACGGCGAAAGAAGGCACCCAAATACAGTATATATTATTTTTGTTGATCAATTTTAATCATCCCTTGTGCTCCTTGTTGAATTGTCACGCTTGTTTCACGTGAGCACTGCGTGCCCGTCAGTCAGCGTTCTTTTTCTGCTGCACAAAAACATTGCCGCATCGAGACAACATCAAAACAAGTTATCATCGAAAAAACCAAACATTGGCCAGTTCACCAAGTAGACAAGTTAGTTGGTGAATGGTGTTGGTGTGTGTGTGTGTATATAAGGAAGTTACGTCTAGGTACTTTTTTTATGATGATAAAATGGTTTTAAAAAATGACCAAGAAGTCATCCAATCCAAACCAGTCTGTGTCTGTTGTCTGTAGTATGTGTGACTGAGAGAGAGAGAGAGATGCACTTTGCACGCATGGACCTGATGATATGTCTTTGTTCAGGGATAACTAAGTTCATAATTATGGCTGCTAACAAACATGTTTGCGCTACAAGGCAAGAAGGCCGTTGTACTATTAATCCAACAATCACCAATCCACTTGTTATAATATGTAGGTAATCATTGTACAAAACAATGTAATAATATTGGGCATTTGTTTCTGTAATAATAATAACCGGTAAATAATGAGAATGACTTTTGGGCACCTGAAAAACAAAAAGTATGCCCCTCTAAAAATTAGACAATGGACTGACTGCATTATATTATGCGTGCTTCTGTTATGCTTGTAATATGCAACGTAACAGTATATGCAATTTTTTTTGTAGGTATCAGAATGCCCTGTTTCATTAGTGTCATAACGTACACGCTGCGCCTTCTATCACCAATTTCTTGCAAATTTAACAAAACTTGTTTGAAACAAAGGTATTCTAAAATTTGCCCGATAAATTTGTCGTAAATTAATTTAAAAATCAATAAATCAAATGGAAAATGGGGTGAAGTAAATAATTATTACCTAAATTACCTACTAACTACGGAAGAGGAATACATTTTATTTGTAATGAATGCGTGAAAGGAATAAAAATAGTTATATTTGCTACCTAAACTACATTAAATGTAATGCGTTATCTGAATCATTTGATGGTGAAGCTGTGTAAGTAAATATTTAAGTTAATTTGATATGATTCATAAAAATAATCGAACATTTAGTGGGTTGAAAAAAGGTTGGACTGTTTTTTCTTCTTCAGGCAGCACGTTCCAAGTGCGTGAATTAAGTTGTGGGTGTGACTCGGGACGCGGCCTTTTATATAAATAAAAAGTATATAGACATTATAGTAGGTACAAAGTTTAATCTGACAACTTGTGCATGCATTTGTGTTTGCATGTCAACGTATATGTGAATGCTTCGTACAAGATAAAAAATGAGCAATCTTACTTATTACCATTTTAACCTGGCCACAAACAAGCAACCAATTTTAATTTCGTATAATTTTTGACAAATTAAAACAAAAAAAGTTTTTAACACAACATGATGCAAATTTTTTATCAAAGATTTGTTTGGTAGAAAACTAAATAAATTACAAAAGTGGATTACCAAATCAGCATATTAATATTACATAAAAATCGGCGGTTGATCACATATCAAGTTGAAATATTTCGAAAAAACCCTATTTAAATAGGTGATAGGGTTTACAATACAATTTGCAGTATCACAAGCAATATTATTATTCACTACAGAAATCACGGCAACACAGTGTGTTTCAGTTATGCAAATGCTTAGATGGCATTTTATGACATCCGGTTTATCAAAAACAAATTTTGTGTAACATTCAACATTAGTAATTCAAATGCAGCGTTTAATACATCGGCATTTTTAAGACACGATAATCATGACACTATTTAATATGGTGCTGGCAAATGCATTTGCTGAGTATCTGTGAACCTTTAACAATTTTTTTTTCTAGTCTAAGAATATTATTAAAAATTCGCAAGTGCATGATCTGGAATACCTAAATGATCCAAATCAAGCTGACTCATTGAGAACAACATGAAACCATCTCGACTACTCACCTCTTCTCTCCATCTGCCTAGTAATAATGTCAATGTGATCTGTGATCAATACGATACAGTGTTTTTTTTCCACAAAACCTGAATCTGAGTATCTACAGACTACTACTGCCTGGATTCCATATAGACAATATCTCTGTACAAAGACAAAAAATTCCATTACAATT
Organism: Zhuqinia jingwanae; assembly: GCA_027744095.1. NCBI lineage: Eukaryota > Metazoa > Arthropoda > Collembola > Entomobryomorpha > Paronellidae > Zhuqinia > Zhuqinia jingwanae. The sequence goes on along the minus strand of JAHZNC010006595.1, from coordinate 2,162 downwards.
TTTTGCAATGCAAAAATATGAAATAGAAATGACACATGGATGTAGTTTATGGTCAATAAAACTGGAAAACAAGTTATTCCAGTGATGGAAAAAGTAGCGAATCCAGTGCCCAGTGGACAACGTCCATAGCTTACGCGCTCATTATTGCTGATTCTTGTAAATAAGTAAATGATGATTGGTTGTTGACACCGTATTACCACACAACTGAACGCAGTCTCCAGGGGAAAATTATTTTCTTTGGAATCGCCTAGAACATGTGCTTAGCAATTCAAGGACATGGCAACCCAGGTTCATATGATTAAACATGTTCAGGATAACAACATTAAGTTTTGAGTTTAGCAAATAAATTGACAACAAATATTTTTAACAACTTTCATTGCTAAGTGCGGTTTTATCCGGAACCTTTATAATTTTCCATGTATGTATGCATATTTTTATCATTCCTCATTTGGCAGATGAAAAGCAAGTGAAAGGTCGTCCCGAAACAACAATAATATCAACAATTTTTGTTTATCCAATTGAATCTATCGTTTTGATGATCCATTTTATTTTTAAGCAACAAATTGATGAAAAACTTGTTTTTCAGAAAAATAACTACAATATTAGGTATAAAGTTCATTTTACCATCAAGTTTACCAATCTTTTTTCTTACTTTAGATATTGACCTCACTTGTTAGTAAATTTGTATGCAATTGCTCAATAGTTTCGAATATATATAGCAAGTAAAAAGAGTTATGATTGGGGGAAAATTTAAAGACGGAAACAATCCAACAGGAAAATACATGTACATTACATATTTATAGTTTGCATTGAAAACTTTACAGGAGATGCACGTTTTACCCACTGCAAAGTACGTGCTTACCTATACTACACACACTTTGTGAAGAATTCATATTATATTGGGAATTCAATTCCTGATTGTTGTTATGAATGTTATCTGCTCATTTTATTATTGCTCTGGTCATCATGCAATACAAATTTTGGTGACTGATATGAAACCAGATAAGATGGTAAATTTGTTTGTGACGTCTGGCACCTTGGCTACAAACATCAGATTCATCATGAATGTAAAGTCCACGTTTGATGATCATGCACTCTATATTCCACCTATTTATTGCACATGACTAAAAAAAATCGGTAGTTTGGGGAATTGGGATTGTGATAAAACTTTTGTGAGTGGGATTATCACATAAATATATATTCATGCAGCGTATATAGCACATGTGCATGTGTGGTTAGTTCGGGCAAAGGTGAAAAGTTTTTTTGTTGGGAAACACTATCGCGGGCTGCCATACGGCCAGCGATCCAAGATTTTGAAATGTACAAAAAAGTTTGCAAGCTAATATTGTCGTTTCATTAACTAAACTCGAATAAAATCAGCAGCTTGACCGACGACAAAAAAATGTGAACTTTTGCTATCACTCTTGGATTGCCAAATGGCTTATCATTTTATTTAGTTCTTAAAAGAAAAAGTGGGCGGATGATTCCAGATTTGATCAAGTATAAAATTAGAAAATATTGTGAAATTGAAGTAAATCTTTTAATGCGTTTTCTCATAATATTTTAAGCGTTTATTGCATATTTTTTTGTACAACTGGATTAACGATAAATATACATTTTAAATTGTGGTGTGTGTTGGCAATTTGGATTGATTATGCCTACTTTGCACATCTACATTAAATACACACAAATTCTTTTTCTTATATTTTTTACTAAATTATCATTTTGCTCCGTTTTGATAGGAGCTTTCTTTTTCCGATATCTACTTTGGATTTATTCTGAGCTAACGTCTCATTTCTGTAGCTGCATCTTCAAATCGCTTTGCTTAAAGACATATGAGTCTTGACATAGAACCTTATTAGTACATATTTAATATTTTTATTCTTAAATTATTACTTGAGTAGTAAATCGCAAGCTTACCCAATCTCCGGAATTACGGCTACTTTGCAAAATTCCATTCATGAATTTTAATTTTTACACAACACATGTCTGCTTGAATAAAATGCTTGCCTGTATATATTTTAGGGTGAATGATGAAACCTTTTTTTAAATTGAATTGAATTGATTTATTTATGTCTAAATAGGTGACAACAATAAGCTGATTTCCAACCACAAGACATTGACACATCCGAATCATAAAACATTTCCATGTCAAAAATACA
>JAHZNC010006594.1:0-19437 GCA_027744095.1 Zhuqinia jingwanae | reverse complement strand
TACATTATTTATGCAAATTAGACGACAAATAAACGTTGCGCAGACTTTTTAAGCCAGAAACTCTATCATCAGTCATCTAAAATTATGCATGTAACAAATGCTCACCATTATTATAATTGTACTTATATATTTTTCCCGGTCGAAGACGGGCCACTTTTCTAGTTGAATATACTTGACATAAGGTGATCACACCAGTCGCTATATTGCAAACTACACAACTGGTATAAGATGAATGAATGAAATTAGTTGGGTACAAGGTGCATACAATAAAAGGCCAAAATTAACAAGTAAATGCTAAATGTGATGTTTACAATGATGAGCGATGAAGAATCCATTTCTAACGTTTTAAAGTCTCAATACTCTATACCATTTCAACTTTTTCAACATGGAACAAAGTGTTATTATTATGGGATCAGCAACGTTGTTTTTTCTATTTGTTGACAAAATAAATTTTGCAATTGATGTTTTTTTTATTCAGATTATACCATGTAATACCAAGGTTGAAGGTGTATTTCTTGCCTCCTTTCTAATTAAATTTTTTCGATCGTTCCAGCACCATTTCATTATCTTCAACACGCTACAAAACAATAATTTACAGCTTTTGACAATTTTCATAGGAAGCCTCAATTCACCACAAAATGTTGATAGAGGTGCCAGCAGAACAACAAGGAAAAGCAAGAAAACGACTCTGATATTGCTCTCTGCTAAACTGATTCTTCTAACGAGCACGGTCTCTCTCGCTTTTTCCACTGTAACGTTCCAGCCTTCCCACAAGTGCACCCAATTTAGCCAAACTTGCTCTATACCAGACTCAGATAAACTGAGAACTCGCTTTGCAAACGTCTCTCTCCAATGCGTGGGCAGATTTGAAAACACTACTGTTTTATACATAGGGAATAGGGATTCTGTGCTTATGCTCAATCGATCGTCCGAGTGGGCTTTGTCATGCGTGTGACCTTCAACATGGGTCAAATACCGAAGGTGTCGTTTCATTTTCAAATACATTCTAGACACACTTTCATGAGTACCCACAAATGCTTCCTGTCCACATTTTGAAAGCTTGCTCACATAATAACTGGGGCTAGTGTAGTCAACCAGATCTGCGTAGGTTTCAGGATACCGCAATTGCTTAACAAATAGGCTCGCCGCCTTTTTGTAACGATACCAGGGATCAACTTGATCATACGGTGTAAAATCCGCTATTGGTGTATTGCCAAAGGTCTCGTTAAATACAACAAACCTGAGCCGCTCGTCCATCCTGAGCAATTCGACAAAATACATAGACACAGCTTTGCTCTCGATATGTGCATGTTCTAACACGGATCTTGGCCAAACTAGTAATTGATCAGCGAACTCGCCAAGCGACCATTCTGCGAAAACAGTAAAGTTTCGCTCAATAATTTGATCAAATGTCTCAAATTTATTTTCTGGGATTGGGGCAATTAGCTTGTCAATGTTTCCACCCCGATAAGCATTGCTGAGTACAATACTCATAAGGATCGAGCACGTGTAGATTGGCACCAGAAACTTTGGGCGAATAACGCATTTAGGTAATCTTACAAATTCCGGCATAGTGAATCCTTGCTCCAAAAGTATCACAAGACTAAACATGCCATACCACAAGAAATTTGAAAAATGACGTCTGTCCTTTTCCATGCCAACAATGAACGTGAGACCTGTACATCCCCCGAAGGTGAGCAATGCTAGCCAAAGTGTCCAATCAAAAATGGAGATAAAACCAGAAAGGGAAACAAACCATTCGTTGCCTAGTCCCGAGGCACATGTCACGTAAAAAACTCCTTTGACATCCTGATTCGGCCTACCATACCTTGCGTATGACGTGGTGTATATCTGCATTGTGGGGTAATATATGACATTGTCCGAATAGCCTGTCTTTACCCGTTCGCCAACATGATATGATGTGCTGTTTGGAAACAATGTTGAAAGAAAGAAAATGTCAACAGAGTAGCCCACCTTCCAGTCAGTGAGGTAGTTAATATTCGCCTTGATCTGAGGAAACGTTTTTGTTGCCACTCCTGCATATGAATGTAGTCCTAGAATTGTCCAAGGCTCTGTATTTGGTGATCTTTTCATATTCATTTGGTAATTTGAAACTGCCTGACTAACGCTTTCCATCCTACCATATTTAAATGGACAGTCATCCATATTATTAGCCTGGCAGGCTTGCTCATCAGCTAAAAACTTCTTGGAGCATTTTGTATCATCATCATCATCCCGTTTGTAGCAAGCGTTTTGAACATTCTCTTTAATTTTATCTACTTGCCATTTATAAAGGACATATGCCGATTTCACTTGCCTTATGTAAGTACCTCGTTGAGCCCTATGTACCCCAATGATCATGTGGTAGGGATGATATTCCTGACGAAAATGGGCAAAGTCGTCAAAATTGAGTGCCAGAAGAATTCCCGCTGGTAGATTCATTTCCGCATCTTGTACGACAAGTACATACTTTGGAGAATGTAATGCAATGGTTTGTGTAACGTCGATTTCATAATCTCTATCGCCATACAGGAGTCTTGCGATATCATATTGAATAATCCCTGCTCTGCCGCCGTGTGTTGCAACGTTAGATAGTGTTCGTACATGAACATCCCATTGCGTCTTGCACTGCGGTGGACTCAAGTAAACAAGAACATTGCAGCCGATCTTATCAAGTGGATACTGACGATTATTCTCCGTATTTTGATTGAGGTGCTCGATGAGCTGAGGATTTTCAAATCCAATGTGCATTGAATTTTTGTCACACTGCCATCTTTTGAGTTTATCCGTCTTGGTAAATTGGTATTCTATGCGGATTCGAACAGTAGCAATGTTAGGTAGTGGCTCAATGTGAAGGGGGAAATTATCCCGGTTTCCGGTAAAATGATCCCAGCCGGGTTTAAGTTTTGCTGTGATGATTGTGACAGTACACTGCTCAAAGTAGGATAGTTGACTAGATAATTGTACAGATTCTGGCAGCAAATGATTCTTGGCGATGATGCACTCGATACTCAACAAGAAAGCCAAACATATGAAAAGAGACTTCATTTTGTATTTTGACGTTGGGATTGATGTATGTGACTGAATGAGTACTTCTTTTGCAGCAGTAAAATATTTGAATAATTTTTGAAAGCCAAGATTGGTGGAACCAATTCTCAAGAAAGAAATGTTTTAGAGCTATTTGATCTGTTTGTATGTATTGTCGGTGAACATAACAAAGCTTCATATTATGAAACTTGCGGAACGAGTTGCCTTTTCTCGATAAATATGTGAAAGCAAATTGTAGACCAGGAAATGCTTATGTGTGGGTACTTGCACATGGTTGGTTTCAGGTACTTCCGTTTCTTAAACTATGAACTTCCTTATTATACTACATATCGTAATACGGCATAGCTTTTAGTTTTCGAATGCATTTTTATTATTTAACTGTCAAAAACATTTTACAGGAAGCAGAAAAGTGTTTTTGGAAACTTATGCAAAATAGTAGGCTCGTATACCAATATAATAAATAAACCCTATTAAAAGATTAAAATAAGGAGCGTTGAATAATTATTACTGTTAATACTTCTTAGTAATATGGTAAATTATCAATAGTATTATTATATGATTTTTGACCCCCCACCCCGAGGGGATAAACTTAGAAAGCTGAAAATGATATGTGGTTAAAGACCATATGGGCAGGTATGTTTGTACCAAATTTGGTGCAAATCAACGACTGTATATGGTTATAGTCCATGATTTTTGTTCCCCTGGCTGCAGGGAAATGAACATAGAACGCTGAAAATTTATGGGGATCTGTTCCTCCACACAAAGAATATATTTACCAAGTTTTGTCCAAATCCGACAAAATATGTGGTCAGAAGAATTGATCATGTAAATACATGCATACATACGGTCAAAAGAATTGATCGCCAATCTTATAAATTACAGTTATGCCGTCCTTAATAAACCATTTTAACAGGGAAAAGAAGTAGCTAAGCAACTCTTGAACCGTTAAGCCAAGTCGGAAGAACAATTTCGTAATCTGCGCATCAAATTACATTGATTTATACAATACAAATGTGTTCAGTTGTATTTTTCGACTGTTTTCAGTTTACACAAAAAAATATTGTAATATTAAAAAAATTTTAAATAGGAGCTGTTTGGTGAAAAAACGAATGTCAGTTAAACTCATTCATCCTATCTAGTGATCATGTACCTAATGGTAAACTATTATGCAGAGATATTTGTGTTGCAACGAAAGTATATTTAATAGCGGTTATAATTTCTGTTTTATGTGATTTTTATAATCTTAGACCATCAACGCCATCCTCTGCACCCTCCTGATGGTTGCGCGTTGTTGGTAACGTTTGTAGGCTGTTATGAAATTATCTCATCGCCATCCTCATCACTTCAAGTTCGGGCCATTATTTTTCGTATCCCAGGGATGGAATATATTATGTCCAATCAGTATCAAACAAACAATTAGTTGTAGTTTGTGCACCTTTTTTGCGCAATTGAAGATTATGCATGCTTGATGAGTCTGTTCACAAAAACAGTATTTATTGTTTTTGATCGTTTGCTGAAGTAATCTGAATGACAAATTTTTGTGTGGCACGATTATAGTTGATTGGTTTGATGGTTTGATCTGGGGAAGGTTTAAAAGCAAAAGTTGAGATGATTTCAAAAAGTATATACAATTTTTTGATGGTTCTGCATTAAACAAATTTATCTTTGGCAAATATGTTGATATAATCTGGCTAAGTGGATGTTTTACGTAATCTGTGTTTTACGAAAGCAAACCTTTATTATCGGTCAAGCCTACATTTACTTTTTCCATGAAATGGGTTCGTGCGTTCGGGCTCATTCCATATCTATTTGTGAGAATACTTTTGTACAGAAACGTATGCGCAGTTTTGTGGAACATATAACTTGTGAATTTTTTACAGTCGGTGTTTTTACCCCATTCAATAAAAATTTACGGGCATGCGTAAAAAAGCACGAATAAAAATCAAATTATTTTCAGCTTGCAAAAGACACTATCACACCATTATTTAAAAAAAAAATATTTACGTGTATAGAAGTGAATATGTGTGATATTGGTTAAATTTCAGGAAAATGATTCAAAACTTTTCACAAAGGTTTCAAAATGAATGAAGAACACAAAAACTTAATAGTCAATAAACTGCCAGAACTAATTGAAGTTACATTGTGTACTGGCCCATTTCTTGCACGTTTAAAGGCTCGACACGTGTTGAGTAAATATGAGTCGCAAGCTATTGAAGCTGAGGTAAGCCGATCCCTTTTTATTGAACTAATTACTTTATTTTTGTCGTTGCCGTGTTTTAAGCAGCAACTTTATAAAACTGTTTTTAACATACGCCCGTCCGTAATATTTGATATTTTTTGGTGGTTGGGCAGATTCGCACAAATTTTGTATGGATGTAGCTTGATAAGCTGATTATGAATATGACGCAGTACGCAATCCTCAAAGTAAAGAATCATGTTCAAAACTTGCAACTGAGTAATTAATTGTTGGTATTTCAAGTTTACTAATTAATTATTATTGATTCTTGAGTATTGCGTGCAGTCGGACAAAAATGATAACTAACAACAATTACCATAACTAGAGTTATAAATATTCATAATCAATGTGTTAACGCATTTCTACATATACCAGATTTTATTTTGAACTTGAACCTAAAACCATTCAAAAACTGTCAAATCAAAACCTGAAACTCGTTAGAATGATATTTTGTACCATATCTTTAGCTAAAGTTTCGCTACCTAAAATATAAATTACGTTCACCTGCTCTGCCGGAAACGACACAAATCTATTCTGAATTAATAATATTATCTTACATTACAGAAGGTACATATGGATAAATCAAGGATATTTTACGACATCATTGTTACTCGAACAAACGGATTTGAACAATTAACTGACGCTCTTATAAAAACCCAACAGAGTGGTGTATTAAAAATATTGGGTCAGTCGAATGACATCTCTAAAAAACCACGGAACATTCCAATATTTATCAACAAGCCACCCTCATACGTTACTACATTTTTAAACCAGGACATTAAAACTATTTTACTAGTTTCCTCTCACAATTGCCCAATTACTTGCGACAGGATCAGCGAAACTGTGCCTACTTGTAAATATTTAGATGGGGATGAATTTCTGTACCTAATTTCTACCACCTCATCGCCAGACTATATCCCGGTATTTAACTGTAAAGCTGACTGGGAACTAGCCCTCTCTCAAATAAGCGAATTGGAAGGGAAATGTATTTTGGTCACCAGCGAAGAATTATCTGAGGAAAAACTCAACAGTAGTAGTAGCAATTCAGCAAAGGGATGCATGCACTACTTGTTGCATACAAAAGAAAACATCAAGTGGAAAGACTTGACACCAATTTATGGAGTGAAGATATTGAACCAGTTAGGGAGCACGTTAGGAATGCCAACAACTGACATTAATAATGCACTCCAAACTATGGACACGGGGACTTTAATTGATTTGATTAATGGTCAACAGCCTAAACTTCTGCAAGATAATTTACCCGGGCCACTTTCCTATTACGTTAGCAGGCATATTATTCCAAGACATGTTGTCACACGAGCCATATTTGATAGCCAATCCGATGATATATATCTGTTCAAAGGAATTCAGAGACATATTCTTTCGGAAATGACAAATGGCCAAGGAACTGACACAACAAGCAACATCTTAAGTAGATCCGGTTATAGTTTTTGTAAATTTCTGCTGCTTGATCATGAGGATCACTTTTATGAAATAGCTGAAAGGCATAAAGGCTACTCTGTTCATGTTTTACATTTCCAAAGCGACCTGATCATGATATGGGAAAAATCCATCGGAACGGTGGTTGGTATTCGGAAATCAATAGAAATGGAAGAGACACAAGCGCAAACAAAGATAAAATACACACTTTCAGAGGAAGAATTTCTAAACCAGATAACTTGTTTGAAAGAAAAGTCCCGTTATCCCATCTGTATATCCGATTCACCAGGAATGGGCAAGTCCGTCCTGCTTGCTCACTTTGCCAGGGGTCTAAGGGGAAAAATTGGTCAAAAAGGTGGAATCGGCTTCGTGATTATGAGTGAATTCATAGAAGATATTAAAAAAGAACTCGGTGAACTTCAAACCGCCACAAATGAAGTGGTAACTTTCGCATTGACCAAATACCTGAGCAGTAACGTACTCGGTCAAGTTTATTTAGAAAGAAATCGGAATTTTCTGGAGGAACTGTTCTTTGATGGATTCGATGAGCTCTCCTCAGATGACATGGAATTGGGATACCAATGCTTTGAAAAAATTCGGTCATCTTTTGGAAATTCCAGACTTTGGGTCACAACGCGACCACACATGCTCGAAGAATTGGAAAATTCATTGGGAGTATTGGGATATAATATTCGAGCTTTTGAAGAGGAGGATCAACTAAATTTTCTGACAACTTTTTGGTCAACTAATATTTCTACTCCAAAAATATCGCTGGACTCTGAAAAGCTTACCCGGTTTGCAAGACGATGCCTGGCTACTTTAAAATCAACCATAAATACTGCAGAGCAAGACATTGCTGGAATACCCCTACAATGTCTGCTAATTGGCGAGGTATATGAAAAAGAAGCAATTCAATTTAGCAACATTTGTCAAAAGTTTACACACGAGGATCTCACCCCAACTCTTCGCATTGACTCCATGATGGACTTGTACAGGGAACTCGTAGCCAAAAAATTTAGAAACTTTCAATATCGCTACAACAAGAAAGGTTTGGAAATTTCCCAACTTCTAAATCTCCACACATATATGGCAATGAGGCTCTTGTGTCCCAATTTTTTGTCCCAATCATTCCAACAACGGTTGCGACCAGATGACTTCCCACTTAAAGATTTATGCAATGCCGGCATTTTGGAATCAAAGACAATACCACTGACCCCGCGGTTCATTCACAGAACATTTGCTGAATATTTCCTGGCCCACTTTGTGATTCAATTAATAGCCCAGGAACGTGAGGAGGATGTTATTAACCTCATTTTCGGGCATATATTCAAAACCCAAAGCACCAAATTTCAAAACTCGGGATATGTCATACCTACATGGGAGTTTCAGCACAACGTCACATGTTACTTCATTGACTCATTGCTTGCCAAAATTGAGAGGAAGCCTCATGTCGGCAGCCTTTTAGATCAATACGGAGTTTACACTCTGACCGATGCAACGGAAGCCTGCGTGTACAACAATTTTCAAAACTTGCTCCTTCATTTCCTCTATGACATCGTCACGAAGTCGGCGCATAAAGACAAAGTGTTCACGGATAAACTTCTTGTAATCGCTACATTTAGAAGTGGATTAAGCATGGTCAAAACGGTTTTTGAGATTTTTGAAAGTTGCAAAGAGGGAACGTTCAAATGGACAAAGGAGACTGAGCTCACTTTACTCCAAGTTTCGGCAAGACGTGGAGATTTTAACGTTGTCGAATGGCTTTTAGCCAAGGAAAACTTCAAAACACTTTTACACGAAGCAAACATGATTCATGTGTGCGTGGCCGATTCCAGGGGGCATGATGAGAGAATTTTGCGAGAAAAGAAATCAGTCATACGATACATTGTTGGGATTAACCAAAGATTGCTGTTACAAGAAAAGAAGAAAATATTGCCAATTGAGTCGGAGCGCATCCATGTTGATCTCGCCAATGAACTGATATCATGTGCTGGGAGCATGTACAAGGATAATGGATTACTTTCTCGCATTCTTCACAATTTAACAAAAACTTTAAATGATGACGAGTACTTGGGAGTACTGAGGACCATCCTTGAGCACTTTGACCAAAATTCAATAAAGGGCCTTCTACAGTCGACATGGAATGACACCCAACTTGGCGATGCTATTGTCACAGCAATGGAGCCAGGAAAGGAATTATTAGAGCTGTTTTCTATGCATGACATGAATTTAAGCCTAATACGAGGAATAACCTTTCAAAAGTTACAAACATTTATTCAAAATGTTGACGAGGAAAAATGCAAAGAGGAAGCAGATTTGCGTTTTAAGCAAGTCCCCAGCAACAACGTGCACGCTACAGATGAAAAGGGTAACACTGTCCTTCACTTGGCTGCATACAGGGGCACCCCAAACATAATTGAGTGTGCTTTTCGCTACTGCTCAAACGTAGAAAATTGCAACAAAATAAATGAAACCCCATTACATATACTTGCAAGGAGCAACAACTTTATGATTAAAAGTTGGAAATTTCTGATGGATAATCATGCCAACCCAGTTGCATTGGACAGCCAAAACATCAGTCCAATTTACTATTTATGGTGTCATCAAACAGTCGACACTGCCAGCCAAGCTATTTTGTACTGCACAAAGATTGAAAAGTGCATTGAAATGTTTTCATTGCCTCATGCCTTGGACAAGAATCAAAACACGTTGCTGCACTATGCTGCCAAAATGGGGAACATCCGGTTGCTAGAGATTGCGTATCTACTCGCTCCCAACATTAACGTACTCAACGACAACAACAGCACATGCCTCCATTTGGTAGCACAGAGTCCCAATTTTGAAATGGAATGTTGGAAATTTTTGATCGACCATCATGCAGATCTGCTTAGCAAGAACAACGAAAAGCGCACCCCACTTGCCGATTTACTTTGTACGCAACAGCCCCAAATTTGCCAACAAGCCATATTGCACTGTATGACGGCTGAAAAATGGAAAAGCATAATTGCAGGTGAGCACGATCTGGATGAAGATGGAAATAGTTTCCTTCATCTTGCTTCGGATAAAGGGGACATTGAGTTGCTGAAGATGGCCATTTGTCATGCTCAAAATATCAATGCGCTCAGTAATGACAACAGAACATGCCTCCATTTTCTAGCAGCGAGCGGCAATTTCTCAGTAGAATGTTGGAAATTTCTCATTGATAATCACGCAGATTTGCTGGCCAGGGACAAAGGGGGAATTACGCCACTTGCATTGCTAATGATTCAAAATGCTCAAATTACGAAAGAAATAATATCCTACTGCTTGGAAGTTGGAAAATTCAAAACCATCTTTTCAAGTTGCCAAGAGCTGGACCAGCACGGAAACAGCTTGCTTCACCGGGCTGCTTGGACAGGGAATCTAAATCTATTGGAGTTTGTATTTCTTCACAGTCCCCATATCCATGCTGTCAATAATAACAAGAGTACATGCATGCACTTGCTGGCAGAGAGCGAGAACTTTTCCATGGAATGCTGGAAATTTCTTATCCATGAGAACGCGGACATTCTTGCAAAGGACGACAAAAAGCTTTCCCCGCTTTATGTGTTGATTGTTGAGCAACCAGCACAAACTTGCAAGGAAGCAATATCTTACTGCTTCCAAGTAGACAAGTGGCGAGATATTTTATCCCGTAAACATGAGTTGGACGACGACGGGCACAGCCTACTTCATTTTGCTGGTTGGAAGGGAAATGTCAAACTTCTTGAATTTGTGTTTGGGCTTTGTCATCATGATGTCAATGCTTTGACAAACCACAAAAGTACACCTCTGCATGTGCTGGCACAAAGCAAACACTTTTCCATTGAATGCTGGAAATACCTCATTGGCAAAAATGCGAACATGTTTGCCAAGAACAGCAGAAACAATACTCCACTTGCAGAAATTTTTTCTGTACAATCTTTAGACATTTGCGAAGAAGCAATAAAATACATACCACCGAATGTTGAAAAATGGGATCAAGACTTGGACGGCCACGGAAACAGTTTGCTTCACCTTGCTGCTTGGAAGGGAAACCTAAAGTTGTTGGAGTCTGCATTTATTCGGAGCCACAATGTTACAACGGTAAACAAAAACAAGAGCACGTGCATGCATTTGCTAGCAAAATGTGACAACTTCTCCCTCAGTTGCTGGAAATTTCTTATTGACAATGCTGCAGCAGACCCATTTGCCAAAGATTCCCAAAGGCGTACCCCTCTGTATGGACTACTATTAGAACAGCATGCAGACATTTGCAAAGAAGCAATATCTTATTGCACCAAACTTGAAAAATGGGAAGCAGTTTTATCAAAACAACAAGACTTGGACGAGGATGGGAATAGTTTAGTTCATCTGGCTGCCTGGAAAGGAAACGTGATGTTGTTGGAGTTCGTGTTTAATCAGCATCCAAACATCAACGCTGTCAATGATAACAACGGTACATGCTTGCACTTGGTAGCAGAAAGCAAGAACTTTTCCCTTGAATGTTGGGAATTCCTTGTCAACAAGAATGCGAACAACGTTATAGCTAAAGACAAGAACAACTTTACTCCTCTTTATGCTATGCTATATGCTCAAAATGCGGACATTTGCGAAAAAGCGATACTTTATTGCACGCAGCTAGAAAATTGGCAATCTGTAGTAGAACAAGGTTTAGACGGAAAGGGGAACAGCTTACTGCATTTTGCTGCGTGGAAAGGAAGCGTCAAGTTGTTGGAGCTTATTGCATCTTCCCCCCACAGCTCCAATATGATCAATATTGCTAATAATAACAATAATACTTGCATGTATTCATTGGCGGAAAGTGACAACTTTTCCATCGATTGTTGGAAATTTCTTGCCGATCATAATGCAAACATATTGGCTAAAAACAAGGACGCCTTCACTCCACTTTATGCATTGTTGTATACCCAACCTGCAGAAATTTGCATGGATGCAATTATACATGTTTTGAAGGATGAGAAATGGAAAAATGTGTTGGAAAGGGATCAGGATATTGACGGGAATGGAAATGGTTTGCTGCACATTGCTGCTTGGAAGGGACACTTAAAATTGTTGGAATCTGTATTTCGACACAGCAGCAGTCCCAACATCAACCATGTCAACAATATCAAGAGAACTTGTTTGCATTTGCTAGCATTCAGTAATAACTTTACTCTTGAATGTTGGAAATTTCTTGTTGACAAAGAAGCAAACCCGCTGGCATTTGACAACGACGGTGATACACCTCTTTCGGATCTGATACGTCATCAATGTGCGGAAACTGGAGTACATGCGATTTCGTATTGCGCTACCCGAGGCATATATCCTGAAATGTTTACTAGGGCAGTGGCTTTGGATTCCGACGGAAATACATTGCTTCATCTAGCCGCTGAGAAAGGGGACAAAACACTTTTGGAGTTTGTGGTTTCCCATAATAGAGACATCAATACCATCAACAAACATATGGAAACTTGTTTACACTCTCTGGCCCGCAGTGCAAACTTCTCAATTGACTGCTGGAAATTTCTTGTTGGGAATAAGGCAAACAGTCAGAGGCTCAACGACAACAAAGACACCCCACTTGACGTTCTACTACGGCATCAAGACGCAATAACTTGTAGACAAGTCCAGTGTAATAATTCATGATTCGTTATATTATTCCAAATAAAATAAAATGAAGTCATCGATATCAGTTCCTTGGTATATGATCTGATGATGATGTGTTGAAACGCGATATGGTTAAAACGAAGCACAAAATCATATGTAATTATTTTATCGTCATCAATATCAGATTTAGTTTATTTATGAATATATCTTTTAAATAAATCTCTCAATTTTAATCTTATGTAATCAGTTCCCTATAATCCATTCTGACACCGTCATTGAAATACATACGAATGACACGCTGGACTTTTTAGCTTAAAAAGATAAAAGAAAAAGGTATAAAAATGAACTTGTACTCTCTTTTGCGCTGGCTCGTAACAGACTCCAAAATGAGCACCCCTTGTGACCTCGAGAATTTTGAGACCATTTTAAACTAAACTTTAAAGTTACAAATGATTACATAAACAATTTATTGCTAATGGGTTAATTTATTTATTAATGATTGACAGTATCATTTTTCGTTCACTTAATTGAATTTCTTTGCATTTATTAATATATTTATTCTATACATATGCTATTACAAATAAAATGAAAGTATATGTTCATTATTATTACTAAACAAGTCAGTTCTCATATACATATGTCAAGCGTGTAGTTGGCAACATTTCAGTGAATAATTGGGCCAGATGAGGAAATTCAGGCCTATTATCAGGTTCCATCTCCCAGCACTTTTGCATTGCATCATAACTGCCAACAGTAAAATGGAACAAATAATAACAAAAAAAATTAAAAGAAATAAAAAAGAAACTGAAAATCATAAATTTATGTGAAGTCAAATTGTTTTTTTTATGCAAATGAATGATGTCATTTTAAAAGCTCTGCTCATCACTTACATTACCCGAGGTGCTTGAGTTGGGCAAGCCAATCTTCTTCCATTTACCAATCCATCAATGAATAATTGCGACCAAGTTGCCACATCCCAAAACGGAAGTTCTCCTGCACAATATTTAACCATTCCCAATCGATCATTTAAAAAACCCAATTTAATGCAATAAAATAAAGTAGTAATAAAATTTGAAATTTTCTTCTTCCTTCAAACTTACCCAGGCTAAAAATTTCCCAAACAGTCACACCAAAACTCCACACATCCGATTTACTCGAAAACTCCATATTTCGTATGGACTCAACAGCCATCCATCTCCAAGGGAGCATGTCCCCTTTCCCCTCTTTAACCAACTTTTCGTATCCCAGCAGATTCCTATCCAGTCCATAGTGTCCAATTTTACATGCTTTATTTTGATCCAAATACACATTTTTGACTCTCAGATCCCCATGAACCACATTTAGACTTGAGAGGTATTTCATTCCACAAGCAATTTCCTTTGCAAATCGGATCAAGTCTTGAGCCCTTCTCTCCAAATTGCTTTCTTCCTCACATTTTTGCAAATGGTCCAACAGGGTGCCTCCACTACAGTATTCCTTAACGATGCATAAGGCACCCTTCCTGATTTCATTTGTGAAACTTCCGACAAATTCCACAATGTGGCCATTCTTGCCAACATAGCATAGCATCTTGACCTCACTCAACAGAGCT
Source organism: Zhuqinia jingwanae (assembly GCA_027744095.1). Taxonomy (NCBI): domain Eukaryota; kingdom Metazoa; phylum Arthropoda; class Collembola; order Entomobryomorpha; family Paronellidae; genus Zhuqinia; species Zhuqinia jingwanae. The sequence goes on along the minus strand of JAHZNC010006594.1, from coordinate 5,515 downwards.
TTGAACATGTCCTTTGGACATCTACTCTCTACAATTTCTACTATCACATCCCTTTTGCATTTTTGGGTGTTTGCTCGATAGCAGATGGAAAACTTTCCATTGCTCAAGATATTCCGCTTGTCAAAGATAAGTTCACTTTTTGAAAGTTCAAAGTCCTTTTGATATACCAATGCATTAAATAAGTTGCCTGTTTTGGACTTGTTTTCTTTGTTGGCAATTACTGCTTTATCGAGTGTCTCCTTTTTACCCTTGAGAAAGTTGTTGACCTCCTTCACAGACAAGTACCTGTAGCTTATCCACATTTTTAAAAGGAAAATCATGGGGAGAACGATGACCATTGACACAACAGCAACAAGAATGTAAAAAAATTGAGATGATAAGCCGAAAATATTATCATCATCAGAAGTCACCACCATCTCATTGTCAATATTCGCTATTTTCAAAATATTTTGTTTTATATATTGAACAGGCCTCTCGTGATAAACGGAAGGATCCGCCAAATCCGAATAATCGTTGACTATCCAGAAGCTAGAAGCTTGATCATCCTGAGCGTTTATTGACTGGCGGGGAAGAACTGTAGTTGGGAAATAGTGTACACCGTATCCTTTGGCAAAATTAGTCAGGTCCGCAAGAAATTTTAAAAGGTTTAGGTTTTGTTCTTGAGGGTTGCCCCCAACAAGTTTTGGTTGCAACTGGAAGTGAACCTGTTTTAAATTTGGATACAAATGATGGAACAGTTTCTTGAGGTACAGGTGGGAATCAAGGTGATCCTGCATTGCTCTTCTGTGTTGGTTGTTGGCTGGTATTATTGAGTCTGCTTCACAAACCAGGTAATCCATGTTGGTCATGTTCAAAGGAGCCTGGTCCCTTGTAAATACTAGCTGGTGGGCAAAGGAAGGACAGTTTTCAAGAGTGTATCCAAATGATATCCCTTCATCCTTTTCCAGAAGATTGGCAACGTTGTTGTTGTCGTCATCAGAGAATGGAGAGTGAATCCGTACTTGGAATTGTATTCGACGAAGGTTGGATACAAGACTATTTATATTTTCTTTTTCCCTGTCCACTTGTTCAGCAGATATTTTTAGGTTCAAGTATATTATCTTGATTTCGATATAGTTTTCCTTTAAATTAGCCTCAAAACTTGGATGGGATATGACTTGAGCCAAAACTTGAAGATTTGCTGGTTGAGATATTGTTATTTCCAAGGCTGAGAATTTTCCAAGTGCAATGAGTAGAATTGTTTGAAGCTCATTTGAATTGATTTGGGGATTGTCCTCAAGGCGTAAATCCATGTTAAGCGTAACCCCGACAAACTTGTTTTGATTTAAATCTGTCAAAGTGTCATGCCCTTTGGATTGAATAAGACAGGGATACATATTTTCTGCCCAGGGGTTGGAAATTTTGGATTGTAAATAATTTCTACGAACAAACAGAGGTGCGGACTTCATTGTTTCCTGCATCTCCCCAGCTACTGAAGTGTGTAATTTTTGCCAGGCAAGTGGATTGATATGTTTAAGTATTTTTGCGTGTGGATAAATAATGATCGGAAAATCGAATATGCGTCCCCATGTAAGGATCATTTCATAAATCCTGGCGACCCTTTCTGCCAAATGACTGCAGTAGAGAGAATTTGCTTCATGGCCATTGTTGTCGTTGTCATGATCTATTTTTAATGCCAATATTACTTTGGTACGTTTTGGTGGGATATTAAGCATGGTGCGAGCTATAACAAAGGCATCCAATCTTTCCATTGTTTTCTCCACAAAATCCTGCACATCGTAAGTCTCCAGAGTTATCTTTCCCCGCCAAAGTATCGTGGGCGATGTGGTTCCAATGGAGCCACAACCCGATAACTTTTCCAGCGCCAGAGCAACACATGTGTTGTCACAATCTTGGTGCTTATTAATTGCTTCAAATACATCGTATCTCCCAAATTCAACGCAAGCTGTCTCGATGTAATTCATAGAATTAGAATCTGATATATTTTGACCTTCATTGAAGCTCTTGGTTACTTCCGCCCAGCTATTTGTTTGACTTTCAGTAAAATAGGTTGAAAATACGAGAGTAGTCACGTGCATGCCACCCAACTCTGAGAGTTGTTGTATTTCAGCTTTGTTGTTTGTTGAAAATGCATCATCTTCATTGTTAAAATAGAGCACGTTGGCTGGTCTGCAAGCTGCTTTGGTTGGACAGGTTGTAAAATATTTGGCTTGCTCCTGTGCCATCTCTTGCCACATGTCTTTTTATATGTTTAGAAAAATGAAGAATTATTATTTATAAATAGAATAAAATTTATATATTTAACTGTTTGACTGTATTCAACTTACCACCTAAAATCATAACAGTATCAAAGCCGGAAACCGCCACATCCTCAAATAAAAGACTAACAGCTTGATTCAGTCGCAGTTTTTGGTTTCCACTACCATTTTGCAAGCTTGCTACATGAATACTTGATACCAATGGTATAGGCATTGCATTGCTGTATGAATCATTAAAATCATTTCCATCGCTATCTAAATGAGTCGCTGTATTTTTGTAATAGTAGTCCAGAATGACGTATCTATTGTGTCCTGCTGCTGCAGCTGCTGTTGTTGCCTTCACCCACTCATGACAGTACTGGCTAAGTAGACTCCCATACCTTTTTGCGTATACACCCTCCCCTTTTTTAAATTGTTTTATTGTCGTATCCACAAGTGCTTGGTCCTTGCCAGTTCCCTGGAAAATTCCACCATCATTTTGGTCGACAATCGTTGCTTCTGGATTAACTTGAATATTTGTGGTTAGAATGGGTCGAAAATATATGTTGCGAGTTGGACCGTCTTCAGGGATTTTATTCACTTCACTCCCAGCTCTATTGACAATGCGATCAATGTTGTTTTTGAACGCACCGTATGACTCAACAAATATGTGGTCATTGCGATAAAGTTGGACATTGACAATTAGAAAGTCTGCAAGCTTCTTGTTCTCGGTGTGAACAACACATTTGGGATATTTCAGGTTGAGTGAATATCCAATCTGCAGATTTGTTTGGGGAGAGCTAAAGTTTGATTCTTTTGCTAATGATTTTATTTTCTCCAGAAATGAGTCCTTTGGTTGCTGTGTTTCCGACCCTCTTTTACAGACATCTTCCAAATTTGTCATTTCGAAAGATAGGCCTGTGATAAGAGAGGAATGACTATTGATTGTAGCAAGCAAGTTGATATATGTATCCTTATCCCACGTATTTTCATCCTGTTCCTGAATAGGTACTCTTTTTGAGCGAAAAGGAAAAAGTGAGAAATGAAAACATTGGCCATTAAAAAAAATTCAATAAAAAAGCGGATCACTACATGATCACTTACTTGATGGAAATAATAAGCTTCGCAGTTGAACTAATTTCTTGCAAAATCATCACCAAATTTTCAAGCTCTGCTTCTAGACCGGTGCTCAAATCTATCACAATGGGACACGTTAGATATTATTTATGTACCTTTCAAGAAAAGAACTAAATTTTAATACATAATAGAAATTCACCTGTTTCGTAAAATAAACTGTAATTTTCATGCATCTTTAGGATATACTGGATTTTATTATCTTGTCCCGTTAACTGATGTTCAGGTTGCAATGCTTCTTTGATAACCGCACTGATGTCATGTATCACTAGATTTTGCATCCCTGCATCTATACTCACAACTGCAAACGTGCAAAATATTACAAAATACTTTGCCAAAAATTTTAACATTTTTCTGATGGAAAATATAAGTTTCTATTTAACTATTTTAATGTGTGAAAATATTTTTGCCAATAACTCAAGAAATTTAAACTCTTACTCTTTTTAGCAGTACTTTGTCACTCAGACACGATTACACATTTGTTTGAATGCTGAAAATAAATTAAAGTTTGTGAGTCATTAACATGCAATAGCTTACCACAGACAGGCAATTTATGTGGCAAGTTGCATAATCGAGTATGAACTTTTGTATATATATTTCCTAAGAATTAGAATGGGATTGTGACATCATACTTGGATTTGCTGATTTTGTTTGCTTATGCCCTCTTACTTGTCTTATAAAAATAGTAGCGGAAATTTATATCAGTACGCGCGTGCATTTACAAAAAGCTACAATAAATATGGACTGCGCTAATTGCCAAACCAAAATGCATCATCACCACTGATACAAAGTGAACCCACAAAATAATTTGTTTTTCATGTCGAATGTGGAGATAAATTGTATGCTTAAGCAGTTATGCCAAAGTCCAGGCCTAAGTTATGTCAAATGAATGATTCACACAAATCTGGTGTCATTTCCTATACATATTTTTAAGAAAAAAATTATCACCACTGCAAACTTTTAACTTTTTAAGCCATTTTTTTGCTGCTTTTCAAATCAAAAGTAAATTGGTTTATTTATTATTATGACACAATCTTAAGACTTAATTATGTTAGCATATCAATCAAGCCGAAACAAATTATTTAGTTAAACGGGGTTTCAACTTTGTTAACTTTATGTGTTGGATGCATAAATATGATGCTTTATTATTATCAATATTTTATATTGGCAAAGGGTGACGGACAAAGGAATAGCGGACAAAGAGTATCTACCAAGGCATGGCGGGCTAAAACCCACTTCTGCTAAATAAAATATGCTTTTAAAATTTTGATTTGTTAACCCTGATTACCTGTAAACCCCCAAATAAAGCAAATTGCGTTGCATTACCGAAATTTGTGTTGAAAAAGCAATAATTAAATGTTGTTATATAAGCAGTTAAGTTGTTTATAAAAATAGTGTTTTTTAAACCTCACTAATAAATACTCATACATTCAAACATAAATACAAGCCCAATTTTGAAACGATTGCATACCAAGCTTTTCAAATCATCAAATATTTCGGATTCTTCCTAAACGATTATTTAATGTAAAAAAAATAGAAAAGTTGTTTGCCTAAATTCGTTTGTTGTTATTTGTAACTGTTTTAAAGTTGTAAAAGTGTTCGGATATTTTCAAACTTAAAACTATTACATTTACTCAAAAGCATCAAACTAATTCGTAAAAAATTATATAAAAGTGTCCTAAAAGTTTTGTAATACCAAAATTTCCTGGATACATTTAAAGTTCGATTCGATAAATTTGTACAGAAAAAATTATGGAAGACGGAAAGAAACATTTTGATAGTTTAAACTGAAATTGTAGGAAAATCATTTCGACCTAATATCCGTTATACCAGTAATATTTTGTAATTTTGATATTTCACTAATTTTACAATTTTAATAACACATGTTTCGTAGTTCGCTTTTGAACTAAATGAACACAAATTACATATAATTCTCAAATAACTTTTTATTTAGTACAAAGGATTTGGATTTTTTTAAGCTTTTCATCCATTTTCTTTTTAGTTTTAAAAACGCTGAAAGTTTTATTCTGGATCCACTCACCATATGCATGTAGAGCTGGGCCGTGTTGTACTCTGATGGTGTCACTCGTGAAGATAAGTTTAAATCTCAGTAAATTTACTACTATTTAAAAAATACATTTCAT